>VWPW01012860.1:0-30940 GCA_013389825.1 Crypturellus undulatus
TTTTTTTATATGCAACAGCTAGACATTTCCCTGTGTACTGCATGTGGTCTGTGTGTGTTGCTGTATGCGGCAGTTTGCTGTTGTGCTACAAGGGCCTGGTAATTGGTTGGGCTGACAGTCTTGGCGCAAACTGTTGCTATCCCGTTGCAAGAGCTGGTGTGAATGCAGCGCTAAGCTGTGCGCAGATCTTGATGAGGAGGCGCGGGCAATGAGCACATTTTTGTGCATGGACAAATCCCACGCATGCAGCGTGAATACCTTCGTTTTAGATTGAGCATGTGGAAGGATAACTTGGAAAAAGGCAACTGCTGGGTAAGAGCGTGTGTGGGACAGCTTGGTGTTCAGCAAGGCGGAGGGGGATGCACGGTGAGCGTAGGATGCAGGATGGGGAAGCGGCCACCCTCTGGTCTGGGAGGTACCAGGGTGTCACAAGCATCTCCCTGCCTGCAGATTGAGGGCTCTTTTCCATGGCCATTCAGAAGATGCAGTACGACCTCCCTGGGGAATACAAAACACTTCTGCTTACAAAGTAAAAATTGCTTCTCCCTACAAAGAAGGAGACTTCACTTCCTGGGGCCTGCAGGGCAGGAGAAGGGGTTCCTGCAGCAATTCTGGGGTTTCTGAGATCTGAGTGGGACTGTGCATGTTGGTCAGCGCATCTGCCTGGGGACACTTCTGTGTATGAAGTGCATGAACACATGGTCCTCAACCACGGCCTCCCGAAGTGCTCGGGTGAGCAGGAGCCACGCAGGAGCCCTCACCCCAGAACGCAGGGATCTGGGGCTGCAGCTGAGGCTTTGGGTTGTCCAACGAAGTGGATGGCTTCAGCTGCACAGCAGTGTGTCGGGGGATGCAGCAGGTTGGGGGGCTACTGGGAAGCCGCAGATACCTCGCCAGGTGCAGGTGGCCCTGCTTGCACAGCAGTTAAAATTTTAAAGAGATTTTTAAACGTGCATGCAAACAGTTACAAAGGTAGCAAATGATGGGCAGCTACCCCAGAGCAGGGGCTGTGGCAAAGTGCGAAAGCTGGTGGGGCCGAGGCCGACGCAGCGCTGAGTAACGCGCTAAGAGCAGCGCTGCGCAGGAGGAAGGCAGATCTGATCTTGGCAAATAAAGAAATGAGGAGAGCAGGGTGGCAGGGAAGATGAATTTCAACATGCAGAGAAGGAACAGCCTAGGGACTCTGTAATTAGGGGAGACAAACTCTAGTTCTCCTGCAAGAGCAAGATCTGATGCAGGAGCTGCAGAGAGCTGGGCCTGCAAGGCAGGTGCCTCAATGCCAAGGAGGAGGTGTGGGGGCAGCCTGAGGAAAGCTCACATGTATATTTGCTATAACAGAACTGAGAAGGATAAATGAACACTTGGTAACCAGTTTCCATCATTCCCAGACCCACATCCCTTTTATTTTGTTCCTCTGAATTTCTATAGGGCCCAAAGGCATGCTCGTATGTTTTGCTGTAGTTCTGCAGGGTCTTGGTTATTTCCCGAACGTTCAAGCTCTGTTTCATCTTTCTTGTCAAAGACAAATCTGGAGAGAGAAATTTACTTTTCTGCCTATCAAGGTTTTTAGTTCCTCGGTGTCTGGTTCCATTGAAGGTCAAGAGTTAATTTGCCTTTCTCTGAAAGGCATCAAAAGAAGAAGATGCTGAGGTTTGGAGCTGTGTAATAGGGAGCAAGAGAACTTACCCTGAGCTGGAGGTAAACTGCTGAACTGTTGTCCCAGCTTCGCAGGTCACTGTGGTCCCCTTGCTTTTGGACCTGCCCTTGGACTCCTCAATCTTTGTGGAGCTTCCAGTTCTTTAAGTTAAGTGAGCACACTGGGCAGACACTGTCATTGCACCTTCTTTGGGTGTGAAGTGAAGCTGTGGTCTCAGGGACTGCAAAGCCAAGAAGCCTTCAGCTTTGATGCTTGCACTGACACTTGCAAATTGCTTCTCAGAGCAGAGTCTTTAAACACAGGAAACTTGGGATCAGGCAGAGCATCTTACAGGACCCCGGACTCAGGGTAACTCCCCCCAGCTTTGGCAATAATGATGAATTTTAGACTGAAAGATGAGCCTCATTGCTGCAACATTGTCAAGAACAGCTCTCAGACGTTAAATGAGGCTGTGTCCCTTAGGTCCCGTATCCTCCGGGTGATCCTCAGAGTTTTCCTGCAGCGCTGCCAGGTTATCCTGATCCCTCCATGCCGTCCTGTCCAGTGCAAAGGGCACTCCCGGGTCTGCTCTGAGCTGACGTGGCTGTGCCCTTGGCCTGCCTTGTGGCAAACATGCCATTTCTCATAACGTTGCCTTTGCCTAAGATGAGAAAACGTTGCCTGTCGGCAGTGGCGGATGCAGCTGCAGGTCATGGTGCCCATGTCTTGGGAGACGCTCGGGCACCGCAGCCATGACAGCGTGTCAGAGCTGGAGAGCAGAGGCTGGAAGATTCCCTGTCCACGGGATTAATGAGCGCTGTGGAGAAGGCGGCTGGTGACACGTGGGTGACGGCCGCCGAGGGCAGCGCTGGGGCAGCACTAGAGGTGGCGGCGTGTTGGAGCCTCCCACCCGGCGCGTGGTGATGGGAGCCGAGCACTGCAGGGGCTGCTGTGCGGCCAGGCTCATTGAGTGCCGGGTTGGTGAGAAATGAGACAGGGGAGGGCGTTGGGGCAGAGCTCAGAAGATGCAGAAGGACTCGTGGAGCTTTGGGGAAAGGTTTGTCGGGAACTGCTAGGAGTTACATGGGGAAAGCTCCACTCAGCAGCGCAGCGGGCACGTCGGCTGTGAGATGGCGGCACGGGGAAGTGGGGCTGGCAAGGGCTGCCGGAGGGAGCAGCAAGGAGCTGGAGCAGGGAGATGCTCGAGCTGGCCCTTGGCTGTGTCGCAGCCTCTTGCTTGAAGCTCAGGAGGAACGAGGAGTTGAATCTGCCTCCGTCCTCTGGGGTCTGCCCTGTGAGATCGGCCACGTTGGCTCCCCAGGAAGGTTAGGAGGCTGGAGGGGATCCCAGATGATGCAGAGCCCAAGGAAAGGGGGAAATCGGGTCCCTTCTGTACCAGGCTACTTCCTCGCCTGCCTTGTGCAGGATGAGGGGCTCTCGGGACTCACCAGGAGCTCTTCTTCCCAACAGCCCTGTTCAGTCACCCGCTGCCTGTGACCGCTGGGGCCTTTCTGCCCAGGCAGCGCAGTCCTGGAGAGCCTTCTCCACCATGGCCAAAGGGAGGTTGGGGAGTCCCAGTGCGCGGGGTCTTCCTGTGGGCTGTGCTTCTGCACTAGCTCCCGGGGCTGCAGCACGGCCACCCTGCGCTCTGCTTAGCGAGAGGGTCTTGTTTCTTGGGAAACGAGACCTTTAGTGGGTTAGGAAGGGCTGTTTCAGTACCTGTGATGGGAAGCATGTGGGTTGCCATGCTGGAGGTTCCCTTCTCTTAAGCTGAGATCCAAGGCAGTTCTTGATTAGGAAGATTTTGCTTCCTATTTCTGTAAAAAAGAAAACAAAAAAGCTCAGCAGCAAGGAAGTCTGTTCATAGAGATCACGGAAAGATCATCTGCAGCCTGTGCAGCTCGGTTAAAGGGAAGCAAACTAGTGGCATGACGGAACTTAGTGATGACAGCAACTGTGGAGCCGTGATGAGTTGGTGTGTTTTCAAGTCTGGAGATGTGGTGCCATGAAAGCACAGTCAAAGGAAGGATGAATCAGATGGTGTCTTGCAGTTGTAGTGACCTTCTCAATGGAACTTGGCCTTGGAGGTCCAAATTCAGTGAATTAGGATGGTTTCCAAAATCTGAGAGCTGGCCTTGGTGCAGAGGGTCTTCAGAGGGACCCTTTGCAGAGCAGACAGCTGTTGAGGGGCTCGATGCGTTGTGCCCAACGCTGCCTGACAGAATGAGGCTCAAATGCTTGTTCATATGACAGTTCCGACCAGCAAGCACTGATTTGCTCTCTCTGGGCACAGCAGTTCCCTTTCACCAGGGCACAGCCCTTTTCAGTGATATCCTGGTGTGGCCCACTGCCTTGGAGAGCTTTTACAGGGAATTTGGATCCATTAGCCTGTGTCCTGGCATCTTCTGGTAAACAGTAATGTGTGCTGGGCTCTTCCACCGTGTGCCTCTCCTCTGGAGGATTTAAAGCCCTGCCTTGAAGTATCCTGAGCTCCACAACTGTGCACAGAGGATGGTAAAGCAGAATGTCAGGGGCATGTGCCCTCTGCAGCCCAAAAGCACCCTGATAAGAGGCAACTGAGAGGTGTTACGGACTCTTCTGACCTTTGATAGGTGTTGATGGGTGTGCTGGGTGCTTTGACATCCAGTGAAGCAACAAAATGCCAATAACTTGTGACCTGACTAAATCCGCTTGTGGGAGCCCTGGCCAAGTTTGGGCACCATCAGATGGGCCCTGTGAGTCCCTGCAGCAAGCGTCAGGCCCTTCCCTGCTCCAAGTTGGGTGCCAATATGGTAAGAGGGAGAACAGGGATCCAACTGAGGGTCAAGACCAGCAGCCTGACCTACCTATGCCCTTCCTTTGTGGCGACAGCTTTTTCTGCCAGTAAATCCATTGTGAGCAAAACAGTTACATGTACAGCAGTTGGTGTTTAAAAATACAAAGTGTTCCATTCTTTAGAAAAAGAAAGGCTGGATGGATTGGTGAAGGTGTCCAAATTCTCCGCAGGTGCTTCCTAGGGTGTTATTCTTCCCATGATGTTCTGGGTATGAAATAACAAGGTCTTGAAAGGCTCTCCGGCCATTGAGGCTGTCTGGGTTGTAGGACCCATTCAGGTCATTTTTTTCCACTTTGTTAGTACAAGTTGTATTTCCAGCTAGAGGCAATATCTGCCTTTTATCGTAGAGATGTGGAACGCTAAAAATAACCTTTCCACCACCCCCTGGCTGACTGATTTTCTACACAAAGCCCTGTTTCTCTTTGCTCAAATGGGGTCACAGTGTGGCGCATGTGTTACCTTGTGCATGAGGTGAAGGAGCTGGTCCCCAGGTCAGGCCGTGCTCCTCAGCGCTCTGTGCTACCTGCAAGCCCAGAGACCTGCTCGAGAGCCAGCGTCCCCCTTTGCTGCTTCCAATCTAATGTGGGCTTGCTGTCTTGTAATGAGGTGTTTAAACAAGGCTTTTACAGTACTTCGGCTTTTAGGCAGAGCATTGGTGAGTGGCCTGCATTAAATAAACGCTGGGCCCATAAACTGGTGGGTTATGTAGAGCTGGGTTAGGCTGGCGGGGATGGGGAAGGGTATGAGACCTGCCTGCGTGTGTCTTATTTTCACCGTGCTCATGGGTGTCCTCTGCTCCAGGCAGAGCTCTTCCTGAGATCCTGCTCCCGAAGCCTTCCCACCCATAAAGGCAGGCTCTGGGTCAGGTCAGGCTCTGGGTCATGTCAGGACATGCATCACTCTTCTGTGAGCCACAGTTGCACCTACTAATAGACTTTAAAAGCCGAAAGTCCATTTCCACAGTAGGATGAGAGACCACTCCACCTGCCTGAGGGGTAAATGTAGAGGTGCATGTGCTCTAGGAGTGGTTGGTGAACCCCTGCTTCCTGGAAATGGGTAGGGAGAGACCTCCCAGACGAGCTGCTGCAGTAAAAGGGACCACACTTTGTTACCTCTATTCTGCTGAGTGGCACCCTCTCTTCAGAGGCCTGCACGGAGCTGGACAGGACGGTGAGCTGGAAAGAAGAGGAAATGGCCAAAGGGACACAAATAGGCACCCTACTAGTGCTAATTAAGAAGATTACTGATACTGGGGAACTTAAGGAAAAAATTTCTAACGGTGAGGGTGACAGAGCATTGGAACAGGCTGCCCAAAGAGATTGTGGAGTCTCCTTCTCTGGAGATCTTCAAAACCCACTTGGACACAGTCCTGTGCCACATGCTCTAGGAGACCCTGCGTGTGTAGGGGGATTGAACTAGATGAACTCTACAGGTCCCTGCCAACCTTAAGTGTTCTATGATACTTGAATTTCTGATACTTGATGTGCCAAACTCCCAGCCCCAGAAGTAACAGCTGGACAGTGTCTCTTACCTGGTAGAAGCCGAAAGCAGGGCTTGCTCCTGAGCACGATGACCTCCTATCTCCAGTGGCCCTGCGTGGCTGTCACCATGCCCTGCGTGGCTGTCACCATGCCCTGCGCCTCCCCACGTGCTCCACCGCGCTCCCACTTGCCCAGTTGCCCCGCGTTGGTTCCCCTGGGGGCAGCGGGTGGTGGGTGGTTCTGCCCAGCCCTTCAGGATGCCGGGAACAGTGCAGTACCTGTTAAACAGTCCTGAACTTCTGAATCACTCATCTAAAGCAGTAATTGCCTCTGGCTTGTCCTGACCTGCGGGTGCAAGGACAGAGTGGTGTCTGGAGGAGGCTGCGGGGCAACTGCATTAAGGGTCTGTGTGTCGGTGTGAGTCATTCGGCCGCCTGCAAAGGAGCAGAGCGGGTGCTTTTGCTTGGACCTTAAGGTTGGCAGGCGATGAAGGTGGTTTGGCCTCTGTGCTCAGGCCCTCTTTTCCTCACAGCAATTCGCTTTGTTCTCTCTGCAGTGCAGCTTATATATAGCAAATCCATATCCTCCTGCAGGTTTTGTGCGCTGGGGTGTCAGGGAGCGGGAGGTTTGGGCTGGAAGCTGCCTGGTGCCAGGGCTGGTTCCCTGGCTTTGGCCAGCAGGATCCCCAAGGAGTGCTCCAAGCACTGGGCACGGGCATCAGAACGTGATCCCACTGCACCTCCGAGACCTTTCATGCTCATGCACTGATCGTGCATTGATGATGATCTTCACCAGCTTTTTATTTATTTATATATTTAAGTCTAATTTGGCCTGGATTGCATTTGGTGATAGTGTCGTAGGACCTGAGAAAGAAAACTGTTAAAAGAAAGAGTTGTTCCTATCCTGGAAAAGCAGCGTGGGGCTTGGATGGTTTTCAGGATGCAACCTGACTCAAACTTTTATTGCAAGAAGCAATCAAATGGTGCCCACCCCAATCCTGTGTGCNGAAAGAGTTTTGCGTGGGGCTTGGATGATTTTCATGGTCCAGAATGCAACCTGACTCAAACTTTTATTGCAAGAAGCAATCAAATGGTGCCCACCCCAATCCTGTGTGCACTAAGCAATGTTGTGGTGCCCACAAGAGGAAAGAGGTCAGTTCTGAGTTGCCATTCTGGAGAAGAGGGGAAAGGGAGGGACAAATGAAGGAACTTTAGAATACGGTCAATATTTTAGGAATAAAATTATTAAAGCTTTAAAGCACGGGAGAAGAAATGATTTAATTGTCCCAGGCACCAGTGTGCAAGAGCAATTAATAAACCAGGGAATTGAAATTGCTCGTTTATGATCATAAATTCAGTCTAGCTCATGTTACTCAGAGCTGGAAGAAAGATTTGCATAATTGGAGTTTGAAGGCTCCCTGGCTAAACCTCTCCAGCAAGGACTAGGAGCGCACGGCCGTGGCTTGTTTGCACATCTCTGGAATGGAGGTTTTGAGCCTGAGCCCAGGTTCAATGAGCATGTGCACCCGAAGGGTCTTTGTGACTGCTCCAGACCCTGACCTTCACTCAAGGGTGTTCAGAAATCTCTGGGGTTTGTAAAAAGGCAAAGTGAATATTTCCTTGGTGCAAATATACAGAGTGGGGGAGCCTCATTTCCGATATTTGTCTGGAGAGAAAAAGGGGAATTCGTAGCAGATTCAGTGGGAAGCATTGGCACTGATGATCGTGTTCATTCGTATTGTCTCCATGCAGAACAAGTATAGCAAACTGTGTAGATTCTCACTGCATCCTTTTGCTTATCTTACCCCTTTTCTGTAACTCCTGCTCCTGTAGTTTTACTTATCACTGATTTACATTTGTCTCCTTTTTTCTGTATATATTTGAAGAGGAGGGAAGACATTTCCACCATCTCACAGTGGAATAGAAACTGGGGCTAAGAAGTGCAAAAAGCTGAAAGATCCAGCAAGCAGCAGACGGAAGGACAGCATGAATTTTCAGAATGAGCAGAGCATGAGCAGAGTTCTGCAGTACATTAATAAATAAAAATGGTAGAATAATGCAGAAGGGACAGGAACATATGGGAAATACTTTTTTAAGTACTTGAGAAAATGTGATATATTTATATCTTCTGATGGTTAAATTCAGAACTTTCCAACAATAATTCAAGTGAGTGCTAAACAGCATCTACCAAAAACAGACAGTGCTAGGTCCAGTCTAGCTGAAGTAATTGATCTGCAAGCCCTCAAGGAGCTAAGTAAGTATTTTGCCTGTGCCAATTGCATTGATTTCTAATAAGACCCGGAATACCCCTAATGAGCTGTAGGCACTCAGAAATAACACAGTAATAATTAAAAAAAAAAAGAAGAAGAAGAAAGAAATCAGCCAAGCTGGATAGTTATTGACTGATTAGCCCAGCATTGCTTCTGGGCAAAATAGCGGACTATTTGAGTTAGAGGTGAGTTAGATCAATAGAGAATTAAAGGAGGATGATATAATTAGTGCAGTTCAGCAAGGCATTCTCAGAATAGTTCTACTTGGTATCTTGACCTGATGACCAGTTGGGGCAGGGAGTATCTTTGTCTTGCTCTCTGTCCTCTTCCCAACCCTGTTGTCTGGCTGCCCACACCATTTGCTGCACTTCTCAGGAGGAAACCTGGGCCCGCAAAGTTGCTCCTGAGACAGTTCCCAGTGTAATGATGCTTGTCTTTTGCAGTCTGCACCAGTCCAGTGCGTGCTCAGCCCAGGAGCCAGCATCTCCTCTTCTCCTTGTTTTTTTTGCCAGTGCAATCAGTGTGCTGGGAAGACAGGAGTGCTGAAGGCTGCTGAGTCCTGGCATGGAAGCTGAAGGGGAGGCAGGCAATGAAGAGGAGAGGGCACCTGCATGGTGTAACCTGTGCATCTAGGCGGGATGACCTTGACTGCATTTAATACTGCTATGAGATCATGGCGAGTGAGAGAGACTCAGAGAAGAGCCACCAAGAGGTTTGAAAGCTTGGAGGAAGGTCGAGGAAGATGAAAGGAGATGATCTGTCCAGACTGTTAAAGAAAAGGAGTGAGTTGATCATCAGACAAGATGCGAGTCCAGCTGGGTTCGTTGCACAACATGAGCCCTTTCTTTTGGGGGTTGTTCTGGTGGGCTGCACCAAAAGGTCGTGACAGAGCAGGCAGCAGCAGGTTGGATCATAGCAGGTTGCACTGTAGCTCATATTAATGTCCAGACCTTTATAGTATTTGCATTACTGCCCTTTGCTTCCACCCCTTTGTTCCCAAATGGAAACTGCTTCTTCTGTCTCTGAGTAGTTGGAGAGAAAATATTGTATCATTTTCTCCCAAAAGGAGGAAATTGAACGAGGGAATGAACTGCACCTCCTCTAGTCTTCCTCTGCCTTTTGTGGGGGTTCATCACAAAACCAAAATGACCTCAACATTTTTGCTAACTAAATTATAAGCAGCCAACAAGAGTGGTTGCAAATGAAGAGATTATCACATAGCATGTTTGAGGGTTAAAGGAACCCTTGGGAAGCTCCAACCTTGCAGGTACTCAGAAGCTATCTGTACATGGTGCTCTAGGTGACCCTACTTGAGCTTGGGTTGGACTAGATGATCTCCAGAGGCCCCTTTCAAACTTGGCCATTCTGCAAATGGGACCTGCCATCTGGGTCAGCCATGGCCCGGGCTGTCCCTTATCCCTGAGCTTTGACCCTCAGCTGTTCTGGCTCCAGCTTTAACACTGAGCAGCAGAACCAGTTGGAGGATGGACAGCCTGGGCATGCCAAGGGCGTAGGGTAGCGCTCGTCCTGCCAAGTGATAGGCCGTGAAACCTGGGTAAGTGAGTGCAAGGTTGCCTCCACATGTGTGTAAGAAGATCCATTGTGAGGAATATTATAAAAATGTATTTTGGAGGTGCAGTGCCACTGATAGCCTACTTTAAATTACCTAAAAAGGTGTAATAGAAAAATGTTAAACATCTCTCCTGCTTCCTTTAGTAGTGATTAAAAAAAAATCAAAGGTTACAAAAGGCAGCAGCATCATCTTCTATTGTGGATCACTTCCAAACACTGTCAAACAACACAGAAAAGGCAGTTAGGGTAGCACCTCGGGTCCCAGGAGATCTTTAAGAGCTTTTACAGCACTTGCATATGTGCCTATCATCTCTCTTGTGCTGCTGTGCAAAATCATTGTGACATTCTGCATTGACACCAAATCCCAGCAGGATCTCTTTGCTGCATCCTTAGGAGGATTTGGACCTCCTTTCACACTGGAAGTTAAAAGTCTAGGGGCTGCTCACCCTTACTAGTGGGAGTGAACATCTCCCTGATGTTCCCTGAACGGCCCTTCGGAGGTAGAAGGTACAAGGGGCTTGAGCTAGAAAGTAATGAGATATGTTTTAAAATGCAGAGCACTTATATACTGATAGGAGTTACTTCCCTCTTGGCACACCTTCTCACATATGTGCTTGCGCTGCTGAACGAGCTTGGCTGGCTGGCTGCACACTCAGTGTCACGGCAGTGCTCCCCAGCAACAGCTTGGCCTGCATGGGAGCTCCCTAGAGACTTCCCATGGAAGCTGTGAAATTCCCATCCAAGTGCGACACATCCTAGGAAGCATCCTTTCCTTGTGACTTCTGCTGTGCGATATTGAACACCATCGTGTTCCAAACCTCATAGGTTCTCCCTGTCCCCAGCTCTGTTTTGGTGAGTCTCTGGAAGCTCTGAATTGATTCTCCTCTCTCCTGGTGCTCTCACTATGGCTTTGACAAGTCCAGTGGTGGTTTTAGCACATAGAAATGGGGCAGGTGAGTGATGTCTGTTGCATGGAGGTGGCTACAGAAGGCAGAGGCCACGTTTTCCTGAACTGCTGAAGAGCTTTTAGAAAAAGTGACCATGTTGTTTGCTTTGGTAATCTCGGCCAACTGTGATTTGTGCATGAACTGTTCATCTGAGGTAGCCCGTGGTTAGTATTTGCCCTTTTGTTGTGAAGAAGCATTCCGATTTTCTCACTGCTCCAGTTTGCATGGTGCAGGGTTATGAAACTGTCCTGAAGGCTGTCCTTGGAAGTGCAGGTAGGAAAAACAGTAGAAAACGTCACACATCCCTGGCTTTGTCTGCAACAGCGGCTCCTTGCACCTCGCAAACAGGGCAGAGGACATGTCTTGGGTATCCCAAACAGTGGGATGCACTTCCTAATGAGACCGGAGCAAACAGGAGAGGAGAATTTACTTCTTCCACATGACCAAAAGAAGACTTGTGGCTGAAAGAGTCTTTCTGACCAATTACCTACCTGCTGATTTTTTTTAAAAAATCATTTTTATTACCATTAAGTAGTAAAACATTATGCAAATTTCAGCTAACCTCTGTATATCTCCAGGAAAGATTCTTTATGTTTTGCTTCTGGCTTTTCTAGGCACCAGACGGCCCATGGGGGCTGGCAGGCCACTGCTAGGTCCTACGCTTGCATCTTTGCACTCACTTGTAAAAAGACACATTGTGTTTTGTAAATGTAAGTGCCAAGTTAAACAGGCACATAACCTGCAAAATGTACAAGAAAAAAAAAATAAGACAAAAGCGATTATTTTTAACAGTTTCTTTTAAAAAAAAAAAAAGTCTTTGGAGGAACTGTGGGCCGGAACTTCTTTAATTTTTTTAGAATTAAGTCTTTACAAGAAAGATCCTTCTTCCCACTTGTTTGCCAGACAACTGCATTACGACTTCTAAATTGTGCTTTTGTTAATTATGTTGGTTGTCATCGGTAAGGAATTCCGTGTAACAAAAGATGAAATTTTATTAATCCAAATAAGAATGTTTCTTCCTATGTGAGAAAGTTTAAGCTATCTTGGACCACCTTGGGAATTTGTTACCTTCATCGGCACGTTAACATGTGTCGTAGGCTCCCAAAGCAGAGGAGTGATTCTCCGTTTCTCCATGGTTAACCTCTATGTTGTGAAAGTTTGTTTGTGCAGTTGTAGCTTGTCAGAAGTTTTTTCTCCCCTTTATTAAGGCCATTCAGTGCTGAGTGTTTATGCTGTAGGCAGGAATCTTCCCATCCCAAAGAACATCATCACTCTGTGTGGGAGCCCAGGATGATGGTTTTGTTTTGTGGTGGATCATCCCCTTGCATGGTGTTCGCATCCTCTCGCTAAAAGATACTCACAAAGCTTTGGGGAGGGGGAGCACAAGGGAATCTGCTTTTTCCTTTTCTCTTTTTATTTTTTTTTAATTTTCCAAGCACCAGAGGCTGTAGTGAAGCTGAATAACGTTACCTGCACGGACCTGGGTGGCAGGAAGTGTTGACGTTGTCCTTTGCTGTTGCTTTTGGTGCTCTCATGCCTCTAGCCACAGCAGCAGTGATGTTGGAGCTGTTCAGCTTCCTGTTGCTGCGCGTTGCTCGCAACGAACAGTTAAATAGATTCGAGTGAGTCACTTAAACAGACACTGACAATGTGAAAATAATTGTCTGGAAAGCATGCGCCTGCCAGACCGCCAAGTAATCCTCACAAGTTCAGTGACTCAAAAACCATCCAGAAGTGTTTTCTCTCTGTTGCTCTGTTGAAAATATTTTGAGAAAAGGCAGCTTCAAAGTATGTAAGTGCTGTCCCATGTCCTTCTGCCCACCTGTGTCTCTCAGCTTCCAGAGCTACTCTGAGTGCACACACTAGCTCGCCATATTGCTGTGTGCACTTGTTACCGCTTCCCTCACCTCACATCAATGGGCGAAAAGGAAGTTAATTACTGTTAAGCTACATGAAATTGTTTCATAGCATCACAGGTTGTTGTGGGTGGATCTCCAGAGGTCTCTGGTCCAACCTCCCTCCAAGCAGATGCATCAGAACAGGTTGCTCAGGTTTTTTTCCAGATGTTTTCTGAATACACCTAAGGATGGATACCCGTAGCTCCTCTGGAAGTACTGTTGGACCATCTTCATGATGCTTTTTCCCCCTAATATCCAACTGGAAGTTCCCATGTCCCAGGTTGGTCTGCCACATCTTGGGCAGTATCTATGCGCCTCTGTGGGGAGTCTTGTTCCACCCTCTACACTAGTTCATTGTAGAGAGCAGTAGGATCCCTCCTGACCTTCCCTTTTCTGGCCAAGCAAACCCAAGTGTCTTAGCGTGCTCATGTACATCCTGTCCTCTAGCCCTGACCATCTTGGTGGCCTTGGTTGGACTTGCTCCAGTGTGTCAACGCCTGCCTTTTTGGCCAGAAGTCCCAAACAGGACACAGCAGCTTAGACATGGTCTCACAAGTGCTATGGGGATATGAATAATCCCTTTCCTTGCTCTGCTGGCTGCTCCTTCCTCTTGCCAACCTGGCCACAATGTGGTTTATCTGCAAGCAAAAGGGCTCACTCCTGGGCAATTCGTTGCCCACTGGGACTCCTGAGTCTTCTTCTGCAAAGCTGCTCTTTAACTATATGGCCCTCAGCCTGCTCTAGAGTGAAGCATTATTAGGCCCAAGCTAGTTTGGTTATTAGGTATAGGTACTCTTCACTGAGTGAAGAACGGGCTGGATGGATGGACGCAGAGTGCTGGTGAAGGGAGTTAAATCCAGCTGGTAACCGCTCACGAGCGGTGTTCCCGTGAGATCAGTGGTGGGACAGTGCTCTTTAATGTCTACTAATGGTCTGGGTGAAGGCATTGAGTGCATCCTCAGCAGATTTGCAGAAAACACCAAACTGAGAGGAAGAGCAGATCTGCTTGAGGGTAGGAAGGCTCTGCAGGGAGATCTGGATAGCCTGGATGGGTGGGCTGAGACCAGATGTGTGAGGTTCAACAAGGCCGAGTGTTGGGTCCTGCACTTTGGTCACAACCACCCCATGCAGCGCTACAGCTTGGGGCAGGGATGGCTGCAGAGCTGTGTGACAGAGCAGGAGCTGGGGGTGTTGGGTGTTGGCTGACACCAACACGAGGCTGCAGTGAGCCCAGGTGGCTGAGAAGGCCAACGGCCTCTTGGCTGGTATTAGGAACAGTGCAGCCAGCAGGAGCAGGGAAGGGATCGTCCCCCTGTATCTGGCGCTGGTAAGACCAATCCTCGAACACTGTGTTCAGTTTTGGGCCCCTCACTACAAGAAAGATGTGGCGGTACTGGAGTGAGTCCAAAGGAGGGCAGAGAAGGCGGTGACGGGGCTGGAGCACAGACCTTGTGAGGAGCAGCTGAGGGAGCTGGGGATCTATAGTCTGGAGGAGAGGTTCAGGGAGACCTTATCTCTCTCCTCAGCTACCTGAAAGGAGGTTGTAGTGAGGCCGGGATTGATCTGTTCTCCAAAATAGCTACCAATAGGACAAGAAGAAATGACCACAAGTTGTGCCAGGGAAGGTTCAACTTAGACATTAGGAAGAAATTCTACCCAGAAAGAGTAGTCAAGCACTGGAACAGGCTGCCCAGGGAAGTGGTGGAGTCACCGTCCCTGGCAGTGTTCTAGAATTGCGTATGAGGCCCACAGGGACATGGTTTAGCAGGAGAGTTGCTCAAGGTTTTATGGTTGGACTCGATGATCTTAAAGGTCTTTTCCAACCGAAATGATTCTATGATTTTTCTGAGAGTGGGGACAAATAAAATAATCACTTAAGTGAGAAATCAAACTGAAAATGTCCTCCTCTTCCCTGAGTTGATGCTTATTCTTTTGACAAATCATTTTGTGTTTGCTCAGTTAGTCTGTTGTGTTGGCATGCGCCAAAATAATTGGAGTCTGGGTGGAGGTATTTGCAGAAGTGTTTATTTCCTCACTTTCCTGAATACTACTGAAGGCCTGAGTTGCATTAGAAATGTGTAGAGCTATTGATAGGATGTGACCTTCCCCCAGCACTTTCCCGTCATCATGATTTTCTGATTATGTCTAGCGACTGCCAGCTGAGAGCACAGAGCATCAGAGCTACCGCAGCCTTTGAAATGACTCAGTTAATGTGCCTAGAGTCTATAAAACAAAGTTTTTTGCTTAATTTAATAAGTCTCGATCTCATCAAAATCGAAAGGAAGCAGTAGGGTGGCTGCATTTCCGAGAAATCCCATTTAAATGGGAAGCCTTTTGCCCTTCCTCCAGTATGTGGATATTGAGCACTGCGGTGCTCTGGCTGCGCTGCCGTGTCCTTGTGTCATCCAGGCTCGCAGAGGACGTCCCGGTGAGCGAGCTCGGCTCTGGGCTCGCCGGTGGATGGGCACAGCGAGGCCGCCTCCCCCTGTGCCTGCTGTTCTTCCTCTGCTGAGGGGCTTGGTGAATGCAGGTGTTCCCCGGCACACACGCTGTCTGCAGGTGCTCAGAGCGAGGGTCTGTGCCTTCCTGCCCATCTGAGAACACGTACGACCTGCTTCATGTGTGCTGCTGCCCTGGCAGGGCTCCAGCAGTCTCCAAAACGCAGGATGGGGAAGGTCCCTGCTGGATATCTCAGTTTCCCTAAAGGCTGCTCTGTGATTTCTGGGCAGGAGGTGTGGCTGAGGTCAAGGAGCTTCGTTCTGATCCGTGCTCGGACAAGCACTGGGTTTTGGCTTGGAAAAGCTGCTGCAATGCAGACAGCGTTCCTGCAAGACACAACTTCCTGTCTAGAGGCATTATAATGATTAAGCTGTCATTAATTTTCAATTAAAAGTCATACAGCCTGATTTCTGGGGGAGAGGATGGATAGCCCTATGCCAAGTCCCATCGGTGACTCAGGGCTCTGAATTTCCCCAGCTGATTTACTTCTCCTAAACGCGTCATTTTCTTTACTTTTCCTCTCTGTATAATGAAGTCAATATTCCTGACAGCCTGGGAGACCAACGTCTATAAAAAGCATTTTAGGCTTGGAGAAAAGGTCCTAGAGGGACGCTGAGACTTACGGATGTGATCTCAGTGCTCGGCAGAGCTTGGTCTCCTAGCAGGAGTTTGGTGCTGTTTGCACTGTGCTCTGGAGGGGTAGCACAGAACAAGGAGCTTTGGATCTGAAGGGCCCAGGGAGGAGGGCTTTGCCTTGCGCTTGACAGATTTGCAAGTCCTGTTGCCCTGAGCAGTGAAATATGAGAATTGTTTTACACAGTCCTGCTGCTGCTGGGCTTCCCAGAGCCATTTCTGGAATATGGGCAGTGGGACCGGTGTGTTTTCTGGCACTGTGCTGCTTCAGCCTATAGATTTCTGCCAAAAACAGTGAATTTTGTCTGAGGAACGAAAGAGCAAAAACTGGCAATTCATCAAGCAGTTTCACCAGTAGCTGCTGGCTGAAGGGAAAGAGGAGAGCCTGGGCACGTATAAGTTATATCCTTATTGCAGAGCAAATGAAAAATTAATAGAGAAGCGCTAGGCTTTTCCTGGGAAGACTGATGATTTTCCAACAGTGTGGACAGGGCTGGGAGTTCCTGCAGCTCCATGTGTTGGCCCTGCTGGCAGCTTCGGGCAGGGACCAGTGAGGGCCGCGCTTGGGGTCAGACCCTGGTGCCTCCATGTGGGATGTTGGCATGATGGGGTCACAGGCTTTGGGCTGGGGGAGATGAGGTGCTGCTGGGCTCTTGTCACACAGAGCCTACCCATGTCCTGCTGGCAGAGCAGTGTGAGGTGCTTGTGACGTCCAGGGGACCAGTGAGGAGAATCCACCTGGACTGGTGAGCTGGAAGCTCTCTGCTGGCTCTCCAGATCTGGAGTGAACTTGCTCCCCATTCAGAGTCCCACGTGTTGTGGGGAGGAGCAGTAGATTTCAGCAGCATCTGCAATGCACCCATGTTTGTTCTCTTTTTTCTCCCCAGAAACGAAGGAGGAACTGGAAGAGTTAATGTCTGACATAAAAAAGACAGCGAACAAAGTCCGCTCCAAGCTAAAGAGTGAGTATTGGCCTGTGATACTGCTGTTGGGAAGAGGGGAAGGGGGTCAACCAGCAGGAATCACACCCTATGTGTCATCTGGCCTCCAGATGTGTCCGTGGTCCCGCCTGGCCATGAAGTTCAGCACAGCAGGTGCCATCAC
The DNA here is from genome assembly GCA_013389825.1 of Crypturellus undulatus. Taxonomy (NCBI): domain Eukaryota; kingdom Metazoa; phylum Chordata; class Aves; order Tinamiformes; family Tinamidae; genus Crypturellus; species Crypturellus undulatus. The sequence goes on from VWPW01012860.1 coordinate 16,876, forward strand.
GTGTGGGTGCTGGTCTGTCCTGGGGCGCTGGGGGTACGGGAGGCCGGGTGCGTTGCTCCTCCTGGATCCTGCTGCTTGCTCTTCTCTTGGATGTTTTAGCTTCTGAACTTGTTCAGTGCTTTGCGGGAGCAAAATCCCTACATCCCCTTAGGTCTTTTCAGAGCAGAGGAATGAGAGAGAGAAGAGCTCAGGCAAGGAGGCACCAGAGGACTTCATGCTTCTGCACACCAGCACTTAATCTCACTGGCCAGGATCAGGTCACCGTACTTCTCAGCACTAGCTGTGCGATAGAATTCACTCTTGCCAAAAAATTGTCCTCCACGGTCTCAGCTCTCTTAAAAACACTCCTATTCGACGTGACAGCAAAGATAATCCAAAGCCCTCGTGGACACATGCTGCTCCAGGCATCAGCTCTGCACACTGCTGTTCCACCCCTGTGTTGCCCCCATCTCACTTGGAGCTACTGAATTTGTCCTCATTTGTCTCCAGCTTCCCCAGAACTGTTTGGGGTTATTTTGTCAGATAATGAACATTTTCAGAATGCACATTGCGTGGCGAAGGGAAATGCGAGGAGTTTCGGGGATGTGCAGTGACCTGAAACGGCTGCGGAGCAGCTCAGTGTGCTGTGGGGCTGCCATCTCAGGCCGATGCCAGCAGCTAGTGCTTAACTCATGTCAAGACCTTTTGGGGATCTTCTCCTCTTGGCTGGAAAGGGCGCGTTACAGTCACAGCAGCCTCAGCCTCAGGCTCTTTGTACACTCTGGAAAATTGGATCCATGGTGAATGGGGTATCAAAAGTGAGGGAAGGGACTGCCAGAGATGGCTTCCACCTTTGCTTTGGTGGGATTACCTGGAGATGGGCCTCATTTTTCCAGTCATTGCTGCCCAGGACATGGACCGGCCAATTGCAAAGTTGGCTGGTTGTGCAGCAGGCCGAGCTCAAGACCCCAGGCTGCAGGAGACACTCCCCATGAGCTCGAAACTTGACCAAGCAGATTAAAAGGCTGGAGATGCCAGGTTGAGCCAAAGTGTTTGCAGGCCTCAAAAAAGAGCTGGACATTCCCTGGAGAGCAGAACACAGCTCTGTGTGGCAGCCCAGTCTGCTGTCCAGCAAGCAGAGTGCCAAGGGGCTCCTGTCTGGAGAACGACCAGTTCCCTTGCCCAACACGACTCCTCTGCAGCCCCGTGCTCTGGCACTGGCTCCTCCTGCAGCATGCAGGAGCTCGGCCCATCCTCTGTGGGTGCAGGACTTGGCTGTTGAGCCTCTGCTGCCCCAGGTTTCTTCTGCTTCTGCAGGACCTGTCTGGTCTCCACTGGCTTTGCCGTTCACAGTATAACGTGGCTGATCTGCTGCCATCAGGAGAGTGGCATCGGCCTGGGCAGCGGTGACTCCTACCCCTCTGCCTTCGCCAACACATGGGCCGGGTCTGCAGGGTATGGGGCTTTGTGGAGCTGGCGGAGCAGCAGAAAGGAGGCAGGTCCTTGGCGAAGGTTGTTGCATCTCAGCAGGCTCCATTTTGTTGGCATGTATCTGCCATAGGCAACTCAGACCAAAGCTCGCCTGCGTAGCCAGCAGTTCCCACTGCAAGAAGAATCAATCTTTGTGACAGCTGGGGAGCAAAGCCCACGTGGCTGGTGACCCAGCGATGGCTGTGCCGTACTGGTGCGCACCAGGAGACCCCGCTGCTGGGGGAGCTGAGGAGCGTCGGGGCCCGGATCAGCCTTGCTGGAGCGTGTGGATGTGCCCAGCTGAGTTCATGGTGTTTCTAGGCAGAAGCCAGGCCACCCGCCAGGCAGAGCTGTGCCAGGCTCGTTTTTGCCTGCAGCGGGGCTATGACTCTTAGTGCACGATTTGTTTTATTTTGCCTCAGCTTATTGCAGGGTGGCTGGCCGTATCCTCAGAGCTAGGAGAGGAGCTGCTATTTTGCTGCTGGAAGCAATGTATTCCTGAATCTCAGGATTTCATGGAAGCCTTGTAGTTCTGGAAGATGTCAGTGGGGCTGGAGCCGTTTGCTGGATTCTTCACTGCTTGCGTCTCTGTGTCCAGTGTGGGCACTAGGAGCATCCCTCGTCCCTCTGTTGGTGCTGTTTGAGCTGTGATGCTTCCTTGCTGGCACAGCTGGTTAGACATAAAATTCCCACCCATCTGTGAGAACCTAGTGTTTCTTGGTTTTCTCTGCTAACCTTTCCTTTCCTGAGTCAGAAACAGCTTGTCCTTTAGACCCTGCAGAATGGTTTCTTGTGTCTCCTGGTGTCCCTGATAGCCAACTGTCACTTTCTTCCTTGATCTCTTGGGTTTTGCCCCATGCAGTTGTGTTAAGCTTGCCCAGAGTCAGCTGAGGTTGTTTCTCCTCCTTGTGCACCAGAGAGTGTGGTTGCACAGTGGGATCCCTGATGTCCTCATGGGGACACAGCTGGCCCCACTGAGAGGAGATTTGCAAGCCAGGATGCAGGGCACCCCGTGAGATCCCTCTGCACAAATAACTGAACAAAGTTTCCCTCTAGGAGAGTCTCCAAAGAGCTGCCTTCCTGTTGAGCTCTGCAAGGTGAACTCGTGGCACCAGTGTCCTCAGCTATTGTGATGGCTTCAAACTTCACAGCAGTCACTGAAAGTACAGTGGGTCCTCGCCACATTAGCAGTTTTCATCCTTCAGTGAAAAACAAAACTCTCTTTGGCGCTTTCTGTGGTTCCTAAAATGCTCTGAGGCACTCAGGGCAGACTGAGTCCTGTTTCCGTGTCCCCAAAAAGATTCTCCCAAGTTTTGTATTTACCTGGAACAGCAGAATATTTGTACTTGTGCTTTGTCCCAAGTTTCCCCATGGCCAGCATGATCAATGGAAGAAAACAGTCAGGAATGATCAAAAACACCATCTGCTGACAATGAAATGACTTCTCTAGGAGAGAAATTGCTCATGCAGTGGCTAATCCTAATTACCAGGTTCTTGAGAAAATGTGATTTTATTAATTATCATAAATGCACAATGTTTGCCAATACTGTTCCTTAGGAACGGGGAACAATTTATGGCAAGTGTTGAGGAAGACCAATTGCTGATGAAATATGCTGTACAAACAGCAGCCAGTGCACAGCCCCAGTCTGGGCGAACTATGTGAGAAGTTCCATAGCCGTCTGGCTGTGTGGGATGAGACCTTTCAGATAATTCCTAGACACAGACTGTTTCCTTGTAGGAGAAAATGAGAGGTAATGTAAGATGTGTTCTCGGGAACTTTACTGGTTGTAGTCTGCCGTGTTATCTGCTTGGACATCCTCAGCCAGCATCACGATGTATTCTGCAGGTCTGCAAAGACTTCCTTATGTCTCCCTACTGCTGATGTCTGCAAGGAGATATTCTGAAGGCACTTTTATTAATCACTCTACAAGAAAAATAGAGATGCCTCTCTTGGTTGTGGTGTACTCCTTTCTCAGCTCTCCTGCTTTGGATTATGGTGTGAAGCTGCTTGGCAGGTCCAGGGTGGAAGGAAGCCATTGCTGCCTTCTGTGACTTGAGGAAGAAACCAACACCTCATGCTGGATGTGTGGGGACAAACTCTCGTGCAAAAGTTGCCTCGGGACAGCTAGGTTTGGAGAAGGCAGGGGTAGCCATAGCAGGAATCAGGCATTTTAGCCTAATTTGTGGATTGCCTGTAGCTCAGGCCAGCTTATGTGGAGCCTCCCATCTCCTCTGAAGGATCTTGGCTTCTCTTCTGGCGAAGGGCTGAGCCAGCTACCTGGCAGAGCCAAGAGGAGTGGATCTTAGAGCCCAGTTTGTAGCACAGGAGCTGCTGAATTAGCCTGCCTTGAGCTGGCAGGGAGGAGCAGATCTGTGCTCCCTCATTCCATGCCAGACCTCCTGGCCCTGCAAAGCCATCCATCTCCCCACCAGAGCCCTGGTGGGACAGTGACCGAGGTAACACTCCTGGCCAGACTGTGATTTATGGTCTTTGGGCAAGTGAGGAATTAATTTCACTTAGCTGCACTACCAGACATAATTAAAAGATCAAATCTGCTCTTTTTCTGCTTTGCTACAGTGAATTGTTCAGCTGGAATGAACAGCGTTGTCTCCTCAGCCTATGTGTTACGGCTAATGGCTCTTCCCTATGCAGGCTAGGCAGCTGGCAAACCTACTATTCTGACAGTCCTTAGAAAAGTCTTGGGCTTTCTTATTTTGCAGCGACATTTTAGCTCTGTGTTTCCTTCACTGCGCTCCATTTTCTTTGAATACTAAAAACTACAGAGGTCAGATCCGGTCATTGGATCAATTCTTGCCAAGCTCTCGCTTCCCAAGCTGGAAGTGATTGGTGCTGCCCTCGAAAATACTGAGTCTCATCTTGTGGCCAGGCATTGCTGGAATGCAAATAAAAAAGGACCTGGTGGGCAGAAGGCTGTGGGATTGAGTGATAAAGATGGACATACACCAGTCTGTGAGCATGTGACAGTCATAAATGAGGGGTGCAGATGGTGCTGTTCTGGATATACAACTCCCACACTTCATTTTAGTCCCCTGATGTTCCTCTAGAGAGAATTATAGTCTCCTCATGTCTGAATAACTAATCACCTGCCTATTAAAAGCAGAGGAAGCAGGTTAAAAATGGAGTGGGTGCTTTGTATTAATGAAACGGTGCTTTGTTGCCCATCCAGGCTAAAACACAGGCCAGGCTACAGAGCTGGAGACTCTGCTTAGTACCAAATGCTCCTCAATCCACAAATGTAGTTCTTCTAAAATCACTCTGCCAAACACCTTTTTTCTCCTTTCAACTGCCTGAAATAATCTGTATCTTTCTACCCCAACCAGGTATTGAACAGAGTATTGAACAAGAGGAAGGACTGAATAGGTCATCTGCTGACCTGAGGATAAGGAAAACTCAGGTGAGTCTCTGTCCAGGTGGCACTGGGAATGGGAGGAGGGAAAAGGCAAGCTTTGGGGACTGAGAGGTCCCAGGACATGATAGGAAAGGAGGTCTGTGCTTCACTTTAAAGTACTCAAGTTCTGGTTTGCAAGTACTGGACAGAGTAATACAGCGCGTTTTTAAGTGGGTCAGCAAAAGAGCTGTGCAACTAAAGGACCTGTATTGTCAGTGTGCGCACCAGGGGAATCACGTAAAAGAGGCCAGTGTGGGTCAAACTCTGCTCCGTATGAAAATGTAATATGAAGATATCTCCTTCTTCTGTCTGGGTAAGTGCTAAGCCTGGTGTTTTATGCTCAGATTTGGTGATTGGTCGGGCTGCTCCGGCTTTTGCCTGTGACCAAGAGGGAAGTGGCCATGTAGAAGAGTTGGAGGTTGAGGGATATGAGGCTTGTCTATAAATTCAGTAGTGCACACTAGAAAAATATGTAACGATGTGTTACATGCCAGATAGAGATGGAAGAGAAGGAAAGGACAGTCCCCGAGTTTCTATGAAATCCATGGGATGTTTCCTCCACTGCAGGAGCTCTTTGCTATGTAGGTTTTTGCCCGAGAGCCCAGTTGGTACCATGGGTTGGGCTCAGATTAAATGTGTTACGCAGACAGAATAAAAGAGTCCAGTAAAACAAGGAACAGCAGCTCCTAAGTGATTGATAAAGCAACTAGTTTGGGTATTGCTTGTTATGAGTGAAGAGGCTTTTGACTTATCTTCCTTACTCAGGTTTTTAAAACTGGGGCCTCTGGTGGCAGCCAGGTCATCTTGAGGACATCTCCAGACTTTTCCTGCAGCAAGCGCAGTGCGGGGAGGTGGCCGACCTGAGAAAGCGCAGTTTGATGTGACTTGGTTTTGAATGAGTGAGTGTTGAAGGGTGCAAGGGAGAGGGATGTTTGGCTTAAATGGTATCCGAGAAATAACAATAGCAGAGATGACTGTTGGGAACATCAGGTTAGCAAGGCAACAAGATAAAACTGCAGGGGCAGCATAAAAGTCTCTGAGGCCAAAAAAAAAGGGAGTCCTACCCACAGCAGTGGTTCCCCACAGTGTGCCACAGCCTGGTTGTGAGAAGAGGTATCTGAAGCAGAGAACACAGTGAGACAGTCAAGAATCATCAACTCAAAGATAAATGCTTTGGAAAATGCATCCAAATGTGATTCTCAGCAAAGCCAGTGGAAAACTGTATGATTGAGGAGGAAAAAACATGACTGTGTCTGCAAGTAGCTGATCCCGATTCAAGTGGGAGGTTGGACTCAGTCACCTCCCAAAGTCCCTTCCAACCTGAATTACCCTATAATTGTAAGTAACTATCCCCCTTCCAAAACAAGAAATAGCTTAAAAATATTGAATGAAAGAAGTGTTGGACTGTCTTGTACCCAGGAACAGCTGATTGCAGCAGGAAGGTAGATATTTTTATAAGCAACACAGAGTTTTTGTTCCTAAATTCCTTGGGAACTTGTGGGAACTGTTCTGTTGTCCTGGTGACTTCTTGCCAGTAAAATCTAGATGTTTTTCTAATGCCTCCATTCTTAGGTCTCTCTCTTTGTCAAGCCCTCTATTCGATGAAAGGGATGTGTTCAGTGTAGAGGTCTTGGTACAGCCTGCAGCAGGAGTCCCTCCCTGCTGGGCACATCTTGTGTCCAGGTAACCAACATCTCTCTGAAGTCTGTAGTTAAAAGACTTTGAAAACAGCAACCAAGAGGATGCAGTCAAAGGGGTTGTTGGGAAGGTTGGCGACTTGGCAGAAAGTGTCAGAAGAAAAGTTTCTCCAGGTAAGCGGCAGGCAGGCATGGTTGGGAAGATAGTACAAGATACATGGATAAGTATGGGAGTCGGTGGTGAGGAAAAAGGATGCAAGGGTGGGTTTAGGAGGCAGTGAGGAACACACATCATTAGTGCAGCTTGAGGCGTTTTAGCAGATTTCAGAAGTGGTTGAGCACTGGTGTGCAGAGATCTCATGAGGTGTGGTTGGTCAGCTGCTTTGGAAACCACTGTTGAGGTTCCTGAATGGCTTGTGCTTTGGGAAAATGCAACCTGGTCTTAAAGACTGCGTGGAAGTCGAATCTGTGCAGTTGTGCACTGTCCTGGACATCCCACTATTGCAGAGCACTCCAGAATGGTGTCGAAAGGAGACTCCAGGCAGTCTAGCCTCAGTTTTGAACACACGTGGCCTCTGCTGGTTCAGCCAACAATGCAGGTTTATCCAGACCAGGCACAGGCACCCGTGATGCCACTTGGGCCGCTCAACCCTAATACAAGTACAAGACTTAGTATTGGCCCAGATATCAACTTGCACGGTTTGCAGGAGAGTAAGTGGTACTTGATACTGACCTGCAGTTATATTGTTAAGCCTTTAAAAATTTTAGAGGAAAATGGTTCTAGCAATGTGAGTTTGTACTGGATTGTCAGTTTGTTGTGTGAGTAACCATGGCATCTTTTTTTTTTATTGAGCTCATGTATGGGCAAACTGTGGCCTGAGCTCTTAAAAGTCGACCCAGTTTACTTTGATGAGGTGGTACTAGCTGAAGAGAAGATAACTCAGCTCTGGATGTTCAGAGAAAATGGAGCTCCCGGTCTTTCCTGGAGAGGGACAAGCAAACATAACTCTAACCCTTGAGGAGGAATGAACCATGGCTGGAATAGAAACCAACTCCTCTTTTTAACCCTACTTTTTTCTTGATAAGCATGTAGAAGCTTTCTAAGATGACTTATGAAGAAAGGCATGTTGGTGAAGTGCTATTATTTAACATATCTAAGTCTTTATTTAATGGACTCTTACTGCTTTACAGAGGTAGCTGGAACAGCAGGTCTTCCTGGTTGTGGGTGGATTTTTCCATTTCTCATTGAGGGAGTGGGCACTGAGCCCCTGCGAGACGAGGCTTCCTACCAGGCTCATTTTGTGTAGTGGGTAGCTTGGCCGCAGCGGTTCTCACGCACAGACTGTGATCCCTTCCTCTCCTCCTGGGTTACTGTGCTGCCCGTGGGCTGATGCTCCAGCAGATCCACCATGAAGATGGGGGAATTTGTTCCTGCTGCACTTGATAGACGGATCAGACCTCCTGATGGTTGTGTGCCTGCAGCCCAGCCTGACTGCTGGACACTGCTGCTTACCACCCAGGCTCTGATCTGAGCACTGCCCCCTGCAAAGATACCTGGTCTGTTGCCCAATTTACTTGCTCCTGTCTTTCTAAAGGCTTGTGGCTCCAGGTTTGTGTCACGCTGTGATAGTCATCTTGCTGGGGGTGGGATTTAGGCGTGCATGGTCCAGGATGCCCACCTAGCCTGCACTCGTTGCTGCTGGTTTCCCATGCAGAGTTCTTGGTTTTGATGTCGTTCTCTAGAGTGTTGGTTTGCTTGGTCTTTGCCGCAGAGCTTGCCAACAGGTCTTGTTTAAGCAGGTCTTGTTAAACAGGTCTTGTTGAGAAGTTTATGCCTCGGGAAGTGGCACAAGCATCTCTTTATCCTCCCTGTTCGGTGGGAACCCCTTACCGTCTCTGCAGGAAGCTGTCGTGCAGCGCTGCTTTCATTTGCTGCTTTGCGCTAGGATCTGGGTGAATTAGTCTGATCTATCTGTGCTTGAAGACTTGGGATTTAACAAAGATGCCAGGGGGTGGTTGCATCTCCTGGTATGCCCTGCCCTCCCGCAGCAGGGCCTCTTTCAGCGGGCAACTGATTGACCGTGGTGTCGTTAGATAATTTGCATTGATGCTTCGTGAAAACAGGACTGATTTATGTGCCTCACTGGACATGCAGAAGCTGTGAACCTGGGAACAGCAACACAGGAGACAAGCAGTGTGCCATGTCCTTCCACCATGGAGCAGAACCTGAGAGGCCAGCAGTCAGCCCGTCCACACCACAGCCAGGCCCTGCTGGCTTTCAGGACCTCAGGTTTGCCCTATGGCACTGCATGGAGCTTTCTTGTAGAGACAGGTAATGGAAGGATTAAGAAGATATGAATGAAAGTTGGCATGGGGAAGCACCAGAAGAAATGGCAGAAGAAGGGATAAAAGACTGACATAGGTTGGTGGCACCTAAACCAGAAGGTCGTGAGGGTGTCAGCGTGGACACATGCAGCTTCTAAACGGAGATGAAAAACGAAGACAACTGGCTTCGGAAGAGGAGACAAGGGTGTGACTTGGCCATAGGAACCCAGGAGCGGAGTTGTAGCGACCTGCAGGTGGAGGAGGAACCCTGGGTCTGCTCGTTGTGGCTTTCCTCGCAGGCTGCCTGCACCTCGGCATGAACATCCCGCTGTCGGGGTGGTGAGCAGCCTAGAGCAGCTGCAGCAGCTCATGCAAGTGAAAAGGCTGAGTTGGGAGAGCTTGGTGTTTATAAACATGTGCATCCAGGCCCAGAGCATTTGTGGAATGTTTGCACAGTTGGTGCAAACATCTTAAATCACGTTTCTGTGCTGAAGTTTTTTCTGCACTGCCTCATCACGCACTGCTGCTGTGTTTTTTACTGTGGGTTGGCCAGTCTCCTGGTTATCCTTTGGTGAAACAGCATCTTGCAAACTGAATTCATTGTTCTGTCAGTGCCTACGGTCCAACTTGCTCCTCTTCTGCTTCAGAGCAAGTTCCAGCACTTTGTCTCCTCTAGACCTTACTGGTGGTTGTTAGTGTAAACAAGTCATCTTGCTGCAGAGAAACAATGCCTTGTTCTTCAGTGAAGATCCCATTTCTGGAAACAATTAAACTGTTAACACAAGCTGCAACTCCCAGCACTGCTTTTTGGTGCTGGTGGGTTGGATCCAGGCCCCTTTCCTGTTGCTGTGGTACAAGGTTTATACAGGAATAACGCCTAATAAAATCTGAGGCTCTGGAAGCATTTTGCAGCAGGGACAGTTTTTTTTTTCTTTTTTTTTTCTTTTTTTGTGGTTTATCTCCATTTCAGCATGTGAAGCTGCTTCAGTTACTTGATCTCCTGTGCCGCAGTCAGTGTCTAATCGATACAGCGCTGACATTAACTGATCACCTCTGCAGAGACAGCTTCCCGCATGGAGCCGAACACGTCATCCAGGTCTCGCACAACCTCAGCTTTGGGGGCTGAGCCTGAGGCAGTGTCCGTGTTGGGACTGTGCAAAACAGCTGTAAGCTGGAGGGATGTCTGTGGAGCAAGTGGGGTTGGCTATGGCTGGGACGTGATTTTTTGCAGGACGTAGCAAAGCCAGCAGCAGGACGCAGTGCAGCAGGCCATAACAAAGCAGGACATTTGCAAATCTTTCTGGCACACCAGCCTGGCCCTGGAAGGATCTTGGCACAGCTATGCTCTAGCTGGGGCAAGAGGGTAGCCTTGTGTGGGAGCCCTCTTTCCAGCACCAAACTCTGCCTCTTACCACACCAAACGCGCCGTCGCTGCTGTGTGGAACCACCACCAGGATTTCTTCTCGATTGCGCTCCATGCTGTGACCATGTGGCAGACAGTGTCCTTGGCAAAGTGTTTGCCGTCTCAAATACAGGAGGTGAAAAGCAGATGGAGACCTGGGGGCTGGGATGCAAGCTTATGTGAGCACCTGTGGGAACAACAGGAATGCGTGGGTTTCCTGGCTCCTACTGGCACGCACAGCCCCCGGGACCTGTCAGGTCTTAAGCTAAGCTCCTAGGAAATGTTTTTTGGCAAAGGAGTATCAGCAGAGCTGGAAGCTCCCTTCATTCTCTAGTAGGAAACGTGGGAATATGGATTTCTTTTGCTACTTTTCCCTCTTTCAAACCGCAGTGCCCTCAGCACGACAAGGCTCCTGTCTCCCGAAGGCTGCTGGTGACCCAGGAGGAGGCGCGGGCAGCCAGCCTGGGCAGCTGCCAGCCTTGGCTGTGGTGCTGCAGTGTGCTGCATTTCTAGGAATTCTGCAGTCCACATCCAAGGATTCCAGAGGTGGCCACATAGAGGTGCCATGGAGCCCCGGTACCCTGAATGTGAGGAGGGTTTAGGTTTGTCCTGTGTTGAAGGGGTTGAAGCCTTGCGGTTCAGACATCAGCCTGGCACGTGTGAGAGCAAGATTCAGATCTGTGCTCCAGCGTGGACCTCCTTGGCAGGGAGGTGAGAGATCTCTGTGTGCTGTCTGAATTTAGGCATTTCTTAGTATTTCTCCAAGAGACAAGCTAATGGCCTGGTTATGAGTCTAGCACATGGTTTATTCCTTGCTGTGGAATCAGAGAATAACATCACTTGGGGGCAGATCTCAGGAGGGCCCTGTTCCAGCCTCTGCACACAGAGCAATGCCAACCAGATCAGGCTGCTCAGGACCTTGTGCAGCTGCAGTCTGGTTATGCCTGAGGATGGAGAACCCACAAGCTGTCTTGGCCCCTGGTCTAGTGTTCGACCAGCCTTATGATGAATTTTTCCTCCTAATACCTGATTGGAATTTTCCACATCCCAACTTGTGTCTGACACTTCTCCTTGGAGGTGTCCTTGGACACCTCCAAGGAGAGTCTGGCTCCGTCTTCTCTATACCCTTTCACTAGGTAGTGGTAGGAAGCCCCTGACCTTTCTCATCTTCAGCTGATCAAAATCCATTTCTTTCAACCTGTCCTCGTTTGTTCTGTGCACAGAGCCTTTCCCAGATGCAGGATGCTGTGTTTGCCGTCATTGAACTCCACGGGGTTCCTGTCAGCCAGTTTCTTGAGCCTTTTCAAGGACCATCTGAATACCAGCCCTGCCTTTCAGCACTTTCCTTGATTTCCTTAGTATCATCTGTGACCTTGCTCAAAGTGCACTTTATCCCATCATCTCAGGCTGCTGGTGAAGATGTTAAACAGTATCATCCTCAGCATTAATCCCTACAGGGATGCTCCTATTTTTACCACTGATCACAACCTTTTGAACCTGTCAGTTCATCCAATTTTTCACTCACCTTACACAGTCTGTGTCTCACCAAAATGACTACAAAGATATTATGGGATTCTGTGCCAAAGGCCTTAATCTCAGGGTATACAATATTCACTGCTTTCCTCTTATCTGCACACCAGTCATCTCATCACAGAAGGCGGTTAGGTTGGTCGAGAGCAGTTTGCCCCTGGTACCCTCATGCTTCTTAACCACTTTCTTCTCCTTTTAGGAGGATTCTCTTCATAACTTTCCCATGGACTGAGGTGCTGATGATTGGCCTGTAGTTCTCCAGATCCTCCTGTTAGAAGGATGGTGGGAGGTTTGCCTTTTCCAGTTCCCAGGACCCCTCCCTGATCACCCGCACTTTTTGAAGATAATGGAGAGTGTCGTTACATTGACACGGGGCAGCTCCATCAGCATGGAGCAGGGTATATCCTGTGGCCCTGTGTATGTCCTCCTTCCTTAAGGGTTCTCACACTCTGTCTCCCTTTCCCATAGGTAATGCTTCATGCCACCATAGTGCACTAGGAGGTTCAGGGGACAGAGTGGTCCAAGGGCAAATCAGTGAAAATTATGCAAGAAAAGAGAGCAAGGACCTTAGCATTTTCCATGTACTCGGTTACTGTATCTGCAACCCCACTGAACACAGAGTCCCCAGTTTCCTTAGCCTTCCTTTGACTACTGATATACTTGTAACAACATATCCCTCATGCAATTCTGCTTGAGCTTGGACTTTCCTATCTGCCTCACTGCAGGCTAGGGTTCTGTTTCTACATCCCTTCTGCGAGCCTGTGCTCGTTTGCACCGTACGCTTTGTGTTTGAGCTCCTGGCTGTCTTTAACACATCTCTGGTGCTACATGGGAATAAATCCTGGGACAGCAATTACCTTGTTCCAACTAGAGCAAGAGAAATCAGTGCGGACCAGATTAAATACAATTTTAAGGCCCCAGTCTGTAAGAAAATTTTGCAGTGGCTAAACTGCTGGAGGGGTCAAAATTTTGTCTTTAAACTCTCTTCGTAGCATACGTTCTGGTACTGTGACCTGTCTTGAATGAATCCTGAAGAAAACAGCCTTCATCTGCAAAGGGTGCGGGAGTCAGGACAGGCTGCACTGGTGAGCTGATGTAGGTGTGAACGTGTCACACTACGCACAGAGCTTGGGAAGAAGGGCACAGATGTTTCTCCAGCGATGGCTTTGCACGTTTATCAGAACTGGGCTGTGAGCTAGTCACTGAGTAGAAGGAGAAATGAGGAGCTGCTGGTCTACTGTTTTCAACTGCTGGCAATTAGGTGTAATTGGGTATTAAGATTATGTAGCAATTCTTTTTTTTTTTTTTTTTTGGCTTTACTATTTTTACCTCCTCCAGCAAGAAAAGTGTCATAAGATCTACTTGAGCCTTTGTTTTAACACCCATGCACTGCTGGGGTAGCAGTGAGCTGCTGCTCGGTTGCATAAGCTGCCCGGACGGTGTTGGAGCAAGACAGGCTGCTGGGACTCGTGTAAGCAGCTGCACTGGCGAGTTGGGTAAGGCTGGTCCTGCAGCTGCAGTTCTCAGGGTGCTGATAGTCTCCCATGGGAGCCTAAATCCACCCTTGGTGCTGGTTCAGCAGCTGTCCCAAGCTCCCCAGCCTCCGGCAAAGCACCTGTGTGCAGACTGCCGGCCTCAGGGAAAATTAGACTTTTCACGTTCTGAATTAATGGCATTAAACCCATTAAACCATTGAGGGGCTCTTGGCACCCACGTGAGCGAGGTGGATGTCCTGATCCTCTGGGAGCCAGGAGGGTGCTGGCCACTGCCAGGAACACCCTGGCCACCACAGTCTGAGTGCTGCGTGGATCCCCGTGGCCTGTCAGAAATGGGACCATGTCACCATCCTGCTCTTGCCCAAACCTGCAAGCCCCACAGCCAGGAGAGGTTCAGGTTAGACACTAGGAAGAAATTCTACATGGAAGGAGTAGTCAAGCACTGGAACGGGCTGCCCAGGGAAGTGGTGGAGTCACTGTCCCTGGCAGTGCTCAAGAAACATGTAGGTGAGGCCCGCAAGGACATGGTGTAGCAGAAGGGGTGGAAGGGTTTATGGTTTGAGTCAATGATCTGAAAGGTCTTTTTCAACCATATTGATTCTGTGATTCTCTAATTAATGGTTTCAATAAGGCACCCTGCCTTGACCAGCTTACAAGGAACACCAAGTTAAGGGGCTACGTGTATGGGGAAGTCTCAGCTCCAGAGATGGAACAGGGAGATGTGCAACTACTGAGTTCAGCCCCAGCACAGAAATGCTGCCAGAAACGCATGTTCCCAGGAGTCTACAATATTTCCGGTCTTTCTATAAGTATCAA
>VWPW01012866.1:7669-66955 GCA_013389825.1 Crypturellus undulatus
TGCGCTTTCCCTCCGCAGAGCGCGCCGTGCTGGGCGCTCCTCCACGCGCTCCTCCGCCGCGGGCAGCGCGCCCCGGACGCCCTAGGTAACCGCGCCGGCCTCGGCTCGTGCGGCCGGGGCTCGCGGTCTGCGTCGCGTCCCCCGCCGCGGCCTTCCATGGATGCTCCCTGCCGTTGTCCCCCTCGTGGGAACTGCAGCACTGGGAAAATCACGTGTCAAATAAAACCCGCGCGGGTTGATGCGCTAAAACGTAGCAAGTTTTGCAAAAACCACCCGCCCTCCTGAAGCTGCGCAATGAGTAGTTACAGGACTCTGCAAACGGCTGTAACTTTTTTCCCTACTTTGCAAGCACTTTTTCTTGATGCAATAAAAAGTGCTTGCCCTAGGCTTCCCTGTGAGGCAGCTCCTGTGCTCAGACCCCTTACACGGGTCAGACCAGGGGGTCTCCCAAGGGTCGGGTGAGCTGCGTGATTGCTGCTCTCACGCTGCCCTTTCCTCAAAGCTGCTGAGAACTGAGGGACTTGATTAACAACCGCAGCAGAGCAGTGCCGTGCACGTCTTGACAGTTGAGATTTTTTTTTTATTTTTTCTCTCTCAGAGTTGTAATTAAGTTTTTATTATATGAGGAAGAGGTCTGGAGCTGTACTATATTTCTGTTTGTTTGACAAATGAAGAAGAAACTGTTCTTCTGCAGCAGCAGCTTCCCGTAATACCACTATTTCCACAGGTGTTTCTTGCCCAAATTCATCTGTGCTTTGTCTTGTACTTGTTTTAAGTCCTTTCTGTCTTAGCCTGCTTAGGGTAGATTAATGCAAACCCCTACTGGAATACTGTGTTGTATTTCACTGAAGGTATTCTGCAGGATTCACAAAGCAGAAGAGCAGAGCGTGTGCAGTTTTAAGAGCTGAACCTTGAGGTTCAGCCACAGCTTAGCCTCACTTACTGAAGATACCTGTATAAATAGCCCGTGCATGCAGAAGGGGATTTGTTGCAAGGATTCCCTAGGTCTTTCTGTATGAAATGCCTAATCCTGAGGAAAGACCATAAGAAAATGCAGGCAGAGAAGAGATGTTGGAATGATTGGCATTACTCACTCACTGGGTGATGGTTTCCTAGGCTGCACAGTTTGGAAGACTCCCCCTTGCACTTGGGGAAGAAAATCGAATGTTTTTACATTCGCAGGTTCTATGAAAGGAGCGGGCAGAGTGACGTGGGCCTTTAGGTGTCTTTTTTTCTCTGTCTATAAAGCAGAAACAAGCCAATTTTGAAACCAGCTGTGATGTGCTTGTGCAGAAGATTGGCCTTGCAAAACACTAATTAAAAAAACAAAAACAAAAAAACTCCAAAACAAACAAATGAAAAGTAGTACTGCTCTATCGTATTGCCTGCTTAAGCGTGTACTTGAACCTGTTTTCTGTTATTGGGTTATTGTTAATGTCTTTGTCNAAACACTAACCAAAAAAACCAACCAACCAAACAAAAAGTAGTACTACAATATCATATTGCCTGCTTAAGCGTGTACTTGAACCTGTTTTCTGTTATTGGGTTATTGTTAATGTCTTTGTCAGGGATTCATTAGCAGCTCTCACATGGCTAATCACCTGCTCCTGCTGCTGAAGGCATGTTGTAGTTTGTATAGTGTTTCCAGCTGTGTATTTGGAGGAGGAGCATTCTGGAAATAGGGATCCCCTTGGGATTCTGCTTTCTTAAACCCAAATACTGATCACAGTTTGCAACAGACAACAGCCTGTCGCAAATCCGTAACTCTAAATTTCAGTTCCATTCAGGACTAAATTGACCCAGAGTGTTTACTGATTCATAGCATGCTTGGTGGCTCATATGAAATGAGTAGGTGAATTGGAGTCCTGTTCTAGCGAGGATGGTTATTTATCCTTGTTACATTTATTAGCTGCCAAGAAGCCATTAGCAGCCTCCGTATGAACTTGGAATTTGTCTTTTCTTCCCCTCAGCAGCTGTTTTTACAGATCAGGTGGGCACTGTGAGGAAGGCTTGCTCTTCACCCTCTGTCCTTTCAGCGCTGCTGCAGAACTGCAGCCTCTGCTGACTTCTGCTAATCCTGTCTGGGTTCATGATCCCTGCCCTCAGCACAGGCCGCGGTTTCGGGAGCTGAGCGGGTCAGTGTATTGAGCGATGGACTGAATTGTTTTCTTCTTTTCAGATGCCCAGGTCAGGTTTGTGAAGTCGGCGCTGTGGTACTACGGCTACGGCAGGTCGGAGCTCTACGGGCTGCCCTGCGACGGCTCCGCTGGCAGCCGGGAGCTGCTGCTGGCCTTCTCCTGGCTGCTGCACCAGCTGCGACTACCGGAGCGGCTGCTGGCCCGCGACAGAGTGAGGACGGGGGACGAAGCCTCCGTGTGCACGGTGAGCCTGGCGGCGCCTCCCGCCCCGTCCTGCTGCACTGCCCTCGCCGCCTGGCGCGCGCTGTCTTGATGCCTCTAAAGATGATCGCCTTACCCTAACTTTAAAACAACTGGGCAGGGACAACTGTGTTCAATCCGTTCTCCTTCCCTGCTCTACTCCAGTGTGCGCACTTTTTCTTGTGCAAGTGGCCTAGGTTCCTTTTCTTTTCCGAATTCCACTCCTGTGTGAATACCCTTTATTTTTTTTGCAAAATAGATTAGGCTAGTGCGGAGGATTGCAAATCAGCCGACGTTAGTGATCTCCGTGGTTGTGAGCTGCATGCTTTCAGGCACGTGTGGCTCTGCAGGGTAGGCAGGGAGGTTAGCTGTGAGTGCTGAGTCTGCTGGTGTGGTGTGATAGAGCAAGTAACCCTAAAGCAACCAGTATTTTTGTTAAAAACATCTAGGTCTTAAATGGTAGCTTCTACTCTTTGTGTAACTAATGACCATGTAACCTTGAGAGAACAGTGCGATTTCTTGTTGTTTCCATAAAAAGATGTTAGCATGCAGCAATGCTCTGGAGTAAACTGAGGATAGTTTTGTCTGTGCCTGTGTAAGATACAAACTGGTCAAGAACAAAAAGCACAACCTAATAACACTCAATGGTATTCCTTTTAAAACCCATCCTTAGGATTTTCACAACACATGCACATGATAGATATTTTTTCCATGTTTGTCTCAAGCTTGTTGCAAGTAAACCATGCCTTACTCGCAGCGCTTCAGGTGACACAGGCTATATTTGAACGGATCAGTGCAAAGTGTTGGTGTGGCCAAGGCCCCGCTAGACGGCTGTGACGTGCCCTACATCATCTTGGTCTCGTTAGACAGTAATTACTGTTGTCTGTGCATCTCAATGAGAGGCCGTCAGCATTGTCTCATTCCTTGGACAAGGACGTTGTAGTTGAGGAATGCTGCCTGCTCATGTCTAGCAAGGTTTAAGATCCTTTCATCTTTACTGTCGGGCACACTGTCGTGCTCTCCCAGACTGTAAACTGCTTAGGTTATGTCTAGAGTAAAGTTTTTGAGGGTAGAGCCATGCAGGGAAGCAAGGAACGCAGGTGATCTCGAGAAAATTCTCAGCTAGCAGCAGCTTTGTTTTGGAGAAATGCTTGTGGGTGAGAGGCAGTGCAGATATAGCCGCTTCTGGAACGGGCTGCTCTGCCAGGAGCAGAACATCTGGCACCAGGAGAGAGGCTCCCACTCAGATTCTGGCATGTGCTCCTTCTGTCTGTTTGGTTTAGTCTCTACCCCTCCCCTGTGCAGAAATCTGCTCTGCTCTTCATGAAGGAAATTAGAAGCCAGGAGTGCCAGGGAGGCCAGGAGAAGCCTTTGTATTTCACCACTGAAGGTGGAGTGGCCACAAGAGCTTGCGATTTCATTCTGGCAAAGTGGAGGTATTATTAACGCTAATTGCAGAGACTTTGAAAAACCAAAATACACCGTCCTTGGAGAGTGAATTCTGTATAAATGGAAAACAATTGATGGGAAGCGTCTCCTGTACACCATTCTAAACTGTATTTTGACGTAACAGACCAAACCTGCTATTTGGGAGATGTCTGCTGCTCAGAAGAGAGAGCAGGAGCTGCAGGTAGTGCTTAATGTGATGTGAAGGGCATCACGAGTCCTCAGAAGAAACCCACTTATGGGAGGCTTTTTACTTTAAATTCCTCCTACTTTTTATTGTTTTTGTTGTGTAATAGTTTTTTGTTGTGTAATGCCATTCTTTTGTAATACAAATTAAGAATGAAAAAAAAGTTAAGTGAAGTGTAGCAGCAACATGAGTTCAGGAAGTGAGGCAGCACCTATATTCTTTCCTCTGAGGATTAAGTTCTGGATTTTCAAAAAAGGTGATAGAACTATGGTAATACATTGTTATCTCTTATACCCACACAGAGCCACATTAAGGAAATGATTGCAGTTCCTTTTACCACAATTCTCCTGTGCTCCACCCATGTTTCTTAAAAAAGCATGGAATGCATATTTCATGTTTTTCCCCCATAAATGTCCAGAACAGTGTTTAGAGGGTGTGCAGATGTGAAAATATTTGTCAGTGGGCTTTAAAACCTTTATATATAAAACCTTTTTAACTGCCTACAGACTGGCAGTAGGTTCACATAGGTAAAACACATTGTAGTAATGGTTATGATTGTTTAGTGTACATACAGAAAAGATTTGATGATCTAATAAATCAGGGTGATTTTAGGGAAAAATTGTAAGAGAATAAGTAGATGGCATGTTTTGTGGTTCTATATCATAAAGGAATAAAGAGGCATGTTAGTTTATTGGAGGCACTTCCAAACTGATACATTGAACCAGTAAGCCCCATCCAAATTAAGGACTAGAAATGCACAGTCAGCAGAGATAGGAGCTCTGTGAAGGGGCAAGGCAGGTGGGTCACACATTTCCTGTTAGTTCATAAATTGGTTCCTGTAAACCAGTCGATGGAAGTGTGTGGTTCACTGTATAAAAGTGGGTAGTCACCGTGTTGTTGCTCTACGGCATCACTTCATGTGGCCTTGAGTAGTCAGCAGCATGTCAGATAAGTGTTCGAGAATACGGCCCCTAAAACTCGTGGTGAGGAAGGGGAGGAGGTGAGGTGGCCACTTAGGTGCCTGCTGTCTCATGGCTTGAACTGCAGTGGGAGCAGTTGTGGCGCTGGAATTCTGGCCCCGTGTGCCTGTTAAATACCAAGCATTTTTGGTACTCGCAACAGAAATGTTCTTGAAAGATAGATAACAAATTGTAAAGACACTGCGAAACATGCTGAAGATCTACACCGTTGTAGTCCTTGTTCTCTTCTGTTTAATTAATGGGCAGAAAAGTGTAAAAGGACCTGGAAAAGTTTTACAAGAGAAAGTTATGCCATGAAAAAGAGGGAAAAAGAAGAACTTCTTTTTAAAAAGACCTGAACCCAGAGAGAGCCTGACAAATATTCCACTGCTTGATCTTTTTCAAAGGATTGTTAGTAATTGAAATATTTTTCATGAAATGAAAATGCTCCAGGACAAATATCGGTTACATATTATTTGATTCCGTTATATGAGATTCTGAATCTCTGCCAAAACCAGCAAAGCATGAAAGCAAAGCCCATACAAAGCAATACTTAGCTGCGAAGCCCATTTGTAGATATACCAAAGAGAATAAAGGTGAAAAGAGCACTTCCCTATTGTCTTAATTTGAAAAACGAAGTCTCAAAAGTTGCGGACACAATGGCTGGTTCAAACTGAAATTCCCGTTGTTCGTTTGTGAAATTTTGTCAGAAATCCACAGAAGTGGACGCAGCCTGTTGTGCGGAGAGGAGGGGATGCAGCTGATCTCTGTGTTAGGGGGGCAGCGAAGTTCGGGCTATTCTTCTCGGACTAAATCTGAAACCAAGGCTACTGCTTGCTAAATAGCTCATGATATGCCAAATACCCAGCATATCAAGGGCCAATTAAATTAATTCCTTTCATTTCATGTCAAATTACCACTCAGTAGCCTTTTCTTTGCAGTTCCTTAGCAACACAGTTTTCTTCCCCTGAAAATTGAACACTTCCATCAGCTCTAACGTCTTTCAGGCCAATTATTTATAGCAGCAAGGGTATTCATGACACATGATGGACGTGGAGACCAGCTGCTGCAAGGAATTCATAGTCTTAATAACTTGAGCCAGCAAAGACATCCACGAGCTTAATTTTACATGCAGTGAGGATCAAAAGTTAAGTGTTTCCTAAAATTCTAAACTAAATGTTGGCGAAGGCATGATAAAGGATTAGGGCAATGGAGGAGTAGCGAGATCTGCTTAAACTAAACCTTTTGGAGCTGCCGGTCAGGGCAGGCAGGGTTAGCAGCCAAGGTTGGTGATTTGGGTGACTGCTTTTATGTGTCAGGTAAGAGAATCACTCCGGGCACTCTGTCTCACGTGGTTTCTGTTCGTGTTTTTGGAAGGGCAGTGACTCTCCTGAGCCAGAGCCCTGTCTGCCCACGGGAAGGACGTCCCAAACAGAAGAGACGAAGGAGCCGCTGCTCCCCAAGCTCCTCTCCCCTCCGCTCTCTTCCAGTGTATGAAATCCATATACTGGGGTGAGGGAGCAGATGAAAGTGTGGCTATGGGGAGGAGCAGGACATGAAAGATGGGGTGGGCAACCAGAGTCCAACTGCACTACTGGGCTGCTTTAGCGCGAGGTTGTTTTGTGAATTTAGTGTGGATTTCATCTGTCAGCAGGCTGCTGGCTTCCGAGGCAGTAAATGAAAGCTCAAACCTTGCTTTGGACAAGTCATTAGAGGAAAAAAAAATCACTATTTCTCTTCTCTAAAGACTTAAATACGATCTACATTGGGGGCTCACACAGATTGAAGTATCTGCCTGGGAATTCTTGTTTACTGCCTTAAATGTCAGGGCAATTAATTGTTGAATTGTTGTAAAAGTCCTCTAAGACTTTTTACACATGGGGTGGGTTTCTCTCAGGCATGCTGTGTGGTAATGTTGGCCTTGATCTTCTGTTGCCTTGGTGCTGTTTGTGATCGCATAAATGCAGGTTGTTTGTAAATGCCATTTGTTGCTTCCTATTTATCCATTAGTATTTGAAAGTACAGGTGAAGTTACAGAACACATCTAAAACGTAGCGTGTGAAACACTTTATAAAAGAGCTACCTGTGACAATTCCCACTTAATTTGACATGGTAATGAGCTTGTACCAGACTGATTGTTCCTCTTGGATTTATTCCTGCACACTTGGCAGGTTTTCTAAGTTGTCCCAAAGCGTTTCTGAAAATTCACAACAAACCCTGTGCTTCTGCAGCTGCCAACTTAAGTAGCAATAGGCCCTTCTCTCTAATTCAGACTTACTAATTCTGGGGGGTTTAAGTTCTGCACTGAAACCAATGCTCTCGATTCCTTTGGAGGAAGTTGTGTACCTTGTAGACTAAAGCTGGTGTGACTGGATGCCAGACAAATCCTGGAGGATATGTAAGATGTTTGTCCAGGTAGGAGCCAAGAACAATGGCAAGATTTCTGAGAGAAACGTTTATAAAAGTGCTAGGTGTTAATGCCACTGTTATAGACAAAACTTAGAAAAAAAAATCTGGTGTTGATAAAGTGATGTGAGCATGTATTCTTTCTGATTGCAGAAGGAATATTGCATGTACTGGTCTTATTTCTAGAGCAGACATTAATCTATGTATGGAGGCTATTGGTTTTTAGATCGGGATAGTGGTGGTTTTTTTCCTCATTATCACTGAAATCTGTTGTACAAACATTGGTTCTTGGTTCCACTAATTCCCTCTGCTTGCTTCTTGCTCTCTGTGTGAAATTACCCCTTCCTTGTTTTATGAATTTATAATATCATCTAATACAGCTATTATAGTTGGAATTCATGCATGTCTTTCTAGTGGGCCAAAATGAACCCACTTTAATTATTTCTAAGGGGAGAAATGAAACCAGGAATGCTTTCTGACTCTTATGTTTGCAATTTGATATGATTTGATTTGCAAATCTTGTGTTTGTTGCTGTCTCTTTGGCTCACAGGCTGTTTGCACTGAAGGGAGGCTTCTGTTGATTTCTCACCGTGCTACTGAATTGCCTTTCTCCTCCAGGAGCCCTGAACAGCACTGCTGTTCCACAGACCGCATTAGTGGACGGTGTTAGTGTGCCAGCCAAGCTCGACGGACCCCCTAATAGAAAACAAAAAAACCCTTGACACTAGTGTCAGTAAATGCCGATTTTCTGGTTTTGGTTTTGTTTTGCTTTTTTTTGCTTCGCCTATTCAAATTGGTGTGGGGGCAAAAGTTGTGTTAACCTATTGATTCTGGCCCTGAAGTGTAATTACTTTCAAGACCTTCACAGGCAATTCTGTCTTGTCAGCTTTGATTTTGTAGGTTTGATTTTCCTGCCGTGTTCTCTGTGCTTTTTCTTCCATTCTGTTTGTCCTCCTGTCTTTTGAGTACTTCTCATCATTTACGCTTTTGTCCTTTTGCCACTAGAAGATTGCAGTTACTATATTGCAGTAGCAACTAAGGAACGCACCCAGAACCTAAACAGAGGGCGCAGAAACCCTTGAGGCTTTTTCCTGCAGAATTTCCTCACCATATTTTTGCTGGAAGGCAGGAGTGCTTCACCCGGGCCAGCCAGGTGGGTCTGGTGTGGGTGCTGGACCCGTCCCCTCTCGGTCTCCCCAAGGTTGCACAAAGACCTGGGCTTGGAGCCTTGTTGGGTTCCTGGGGGCTGACGACCCATTTTGGTGTTAGCTGCCCTGCCTCCCTTCTTCCCACCCAAGAGAGGCTTCTACCTGAAATTAAGGGAGAAAAAGGCTTGAATTTTGAATGTTTTCCTGCCTTTTGTATTCAATGTCATTTCCCGACTAAGCAGCTATTGAGCCTTGAAGTGCTAATTTTAGCTCCTTAATTAAAGATACTGCTTGTAGGCTTAAATATATTTCTAGTAAAAGGTGATTAAAGAGGAATATGCTTGGCATTTTTGCCATACTGAAAACTGGAGCTTACTTCAGCTTGGACCCTTGAAATGTCTGTGAGGTGACACTGGCTCCCGCGGTTCTGCGTGCTCGGTATGTTGATGTACATGCTATTCCTCCCCATGTTTTGTGTTTATGGCTTTCTAATTCCATGCCTCAGGCTTGTCGTGGATCTTTTTTTTCCCCCCCAGTGAAAAACACATTCCTGTGGTTCACTGGAATATGTATGGTTAGCAAATAACATTTATTTTTGCCTGACGCAGTGAGTGCGCTCGAGATTTCTAGACAGTGTGTCAAGGTAAAATGCTCTAAGATGTCTGAAATGTTCAGAAAGGCTTATAATTGAAGCATCTCACATTTGCCATTTATTGAATTTGCTGTTTCTTTGGGTGCTGTCTGAATTTCAAATAAATGCAGAATTGCTTGAACCTGACAGCACAGTTGATGTGTTCTGGATGGGGTTCTACCCCCAGGTGCCTGCTTGTCACTTGAGCTTTCCCGGGAGGAGAGCAAGACCAGGGCTGCTGTGTTAATGGCAAGGCTTAGCATGGTGATGCCTGTGCTCTCTACTTTGCTAAAATCTTCTGCACAGGGCTTTTTCTTTGTGGGAGGGAAAAGCTGTGTAATTTTAGTATGTTTTGCTTCTTCTCCTGCCCACCAGTGGTGGGGATCTGCCAGTACCTCCTGGAGGGCTTCTGTTTATCTTTGCTCCATTAACATGTTTGTGGAAAACACACTCTTCTGTGAGCAAGTCTGGATGTTTATTTGGCATGTGCATCATGTGAGAGGGATTTCCTACACCATCCGTCTCTCCATCCATGTCTCTGGATCCAGCTGTGTCTAGGAGG
This sequence comes from Crypturellus undulatus, assembly GCA_013389825.1. Lineage (NCBI taxonomy): Eukaryota > Metazoa > Chordata > Aves > Tinamiformes > Tinamidae > Crypturellus > Crypturellus undulatus. The sequence goes on from VWPW01012866.1 coordinate 17,387, forward strand.
AATTCCGGTTGGTGCTATGGTTGGAGCTGTTAATGAAAATAGCGTTGTACAAATTGTTCCTTTGCATTTTTTCCCCTCCTGCAGCTACATATATGATTGTGTTAACTGGCAAATCATGTCTTAGACTCAGCTCTTCTTGGCTATGGCTTTTAATTAAGCCACAAAAAAACCCTCCCTTGTTCCAAGATCTGTAATTACCCAGGTTAACATATGTTGTGTCAAACGAAAACCGTTGTCTGAATTATGAGCAGTTCGGACTGAGCTGTTAGTAAAAGCTGCCAAAGCATCGTGCTGATTTATGTGATTATTTTGCCTTTCCTGAGCCCTGCAGCGAGGGACCCGGAGAGGCTCCTTCCCGCCACGGTGACACGAGGTGCCTGAAAGGATCCGAGAGCAACCGGTTTCCATCCCGGCACGGACGAACTCGCACGAGGAGTGTTGGGGTGGGAGCAAACGTCAGTGGTTTTAGCTGGCTGCTGCTTCGTTTCTTTTGCTGTCTCCAAGCAAGAAGGTGCGGAAGATGTATTAGAGAGAGCTGTGGCGAAATGGGATGAACGTCGTGTTTTACCGACAGGTGGCAGCTCATGGTCACAAAAGAGCAGCTCTCGGTGAACCGGCCCTGCCGTAGCCCTGTTTTTACAGCAGTGCAGACAGCACAGGCCTTTTCACTCCCAAGGTGCACACTGGACACAATAAGGCGGTATGGTGGATTTATTAATGTCAAGTGTATGGAAACATAAAAGAAATCTCTAGGAATCAGGAAACTAGGGAAAGTGTAGGAGTTTGTGTTGCACAGAAAAGGATTTTTTTTTTTCTAGTCCTTGTGATCTTCCCTGAATCTGCAAGGAACTTTGCTTTGCGGAAATTTTTGAAGTTTAGTTAGTTCAAAATGAATGTCCTAGGAAAAGGTTGGCCCCATACCACGTCTTGCTAAAATCCTCTTAGCTCAGTGGTGCAAACAGTGCAAACCATGCTCCCTTCCCACATGCCTGCAAACACACTTGTTCTTTGATAAACCATTTATGCGGTAAAGGACGTGTTTATTTTGGGTCTGTCCATTGTTAGCAGCATTGCCCTTTCGTTCCTCATAGCGTGGGCTTGCTTTCTATTTGAAACCAAAGAGAAAACCTTTGTTTCTGCCCTAAGAGTTGAAGCCTCTTAATCTTTTTAGATCCTTTGTCTGTTATTAAGGCAGGGCAGGCAAAGCCGGAGTGCTCTGAGCCCTGCATACAAGCTGTTTGCTCAGGTATTGCATGCATTAAAATTGGTATATCCACATGCCTGCCTCACCCGCTCTGTCCTCCCACCCTTTATGCTCTTCCTCTGAGTGCTTATGTATCCGCTGGGTTTTTTTTCCGTGCAGCGTGTTACTGGAGAAGGGGGATATGAGCTAAAACCCAGCTCCCGGGCGGCAGTGAGCACCCCGGGGCAGGCGGTACCTGCGTGACTTGTGCGGTTCAGCATGCGGAGGGGCCGTTTGCAGGGCAGCGGGTGGCTCACGGTCCCTTCTCGCTTGACTTGCACGATGGTTTCTGTGCTTCCGAGTTCAACTGTGCTGTGCTGTGCGCTTATGGGGCAGCAAGCGTGTCTGTGTTACCTACCTGCATAGGCAAAGGGAGCAAATGAAGAGCTGCGAGCGGGTGGCAGGGGTCTACATACCTTTCTTCTCTGTCACTGAATCAAAGGTAAACCCTTGGTAGCTGCCTTTGCTGCTCCCTTTATGGCTTTAACTAAATAATACGCACTACCCACACATCACAAGTAAATGCAGGTGTGTTCCCATACTGTTACATAGGTTAGATAAATGCACGGTGATATCTGAAGCAAAGGCCTTAGCTGCGGCCTGTATTTTAGTGACTTTTTTTTCTCTCACTGGGAGAGCAGTAAATAGTGTCTAGATTTTAAAGATGAGACTAGAAATTGAGGTCACAGTATAATATGGAAGACCATTTTGTTGTTGTTGTTTACTTTATACCAGGCTAAGTATTTCATAGCAAATGTGAATTTTTTTTTTTGGTGTGGTTTGTGAAATGAATAATGGAGAGATCCCATTGAAAAATGTATTGTCTGGCTTCCTTATTTTAATATTAATGGGACAGGTTGCTACAGTAAAATTAGCTCAGCGCGGTGTTTGTCATTGTGCTGCCACAGCAATCGAGTCTAATGCCATTCCCCAGGAGAGCAGAGTGTGTGCCAGCCTGGAACCTCGAGCACTCAGAGTTGAGATGTACGTGCTGGAAAATGCAGATTTTAATGTGGGAATCCCAAGTGCCACAGAGGGGTAGAGACACGTGCTGGGCTCTGTCCTCGGCCTCCTGGCTTGTTGGCTGCTTGTGCCCGATGTTCTAGTGTTACCTGTGCACGTGTCTCGCCAGTATAATGAGTAAGGTCCCCTTGTGCGGCTGCCACGATGAGGGACGACGATTTGGTAATGACCTCGATCAAGCTGCAGGGTTCAGAAACCTCTCCTGGCCATGGCAAGGCAGACTGACCTGCCCAGCGCTGCGCTGTGCCTGGATTAGCCTGGGTGCTTGTGCTGAAGGGACACAGGGGCTGCGTGGGTCTGAACAAAGTGAGGGAAATTGCTCTTGACAAAAATGTGAGATTTTCTCTCTCCTCTTTTTTTTTTTTTTTTTTTTTTTTTTTTAGGGAAATCTCGGCACCTTTAAAAGAAAAGGTCCTTTTCCAACTGTGTGCTTCTGTGATTTATAGTATACTTTATGTGAACCGTGGAGCAAAGGGAAAAAACCTGTAATCTTGATATGTTTTATGTGACCAGACCAGCATTTTTCTACTTATAAATAATATGAACGTTTACTGTATTAGTGACACTGTCAACTGAGGTTAAAGCAAGCATTAGGGGTTGTTTGATTAGTTACAGATCTATTTCTTCTGAAGCCTGCAGTTTAGACAAGACTAAAATCTCTTCATTTTACAGTTTGCATTTTTAGTTTCGCTTCCAAATTGGGATTACATTCAAGCTTTGCCTGCCAACTGAATTTTTATAAGATTTATTGAACATGGAAGTCTGTGAAGCAGGGAAGCACTTATGTTTAAATACCACCAAGGTCTTTGGGTACAAATATCTACTTACGTGTTTTATTGAAAACAGTCATGTCTCAAGTAGGCATCTTAAATTTTCTACTATAAAGAAATTTCTCAAGAATCCAGCAACTGGGAGACACCTTCTTAGCTGGAGGATGCTAGTTCTGAACCCCTTTTCAGTATTGTGTTATTCTACTTCTCCTTATGTGCTGGAGTCAAAAAAATTGGAATTAGGGCATTGTACATCCTGACTGCAGACTGGATGAAGCTGACAGTTCAGGTTCACTTTAAGTGGTGTTACTGCCATCAGAATGGAACCAACCCTTGTCTTTCTCCTCTATTCGTGGGTTGCAGGAGTTGTAGCTGCCAACAGAAGGGTGTGTTTGTAAATGCGAGTGCAAGAGGCTGACAGAGCTGGAACTCCCGCTGTGCTCCCTGTGGAGGGAGATGTGGTGGAAAGGCCTTGCTTTCCTTGGGCTACTAGCCAAGGAGAAGTTGCAGCTAGAAGGTGAGGGAGACTTCTTTTTTCCTGCAGCAATAGGAAACTGGGAGCAATTCCTGCAGCAATAGGAAATAGGGGTAAGATGAACAGAAGAAAACTCCTCTTTCTTCTCCACCCCTCTTTCTTCCAAATTACTCTAGAGGAAAGCAAAGCCAGGCAGGACACCTTGTTCAGCTGTAGGTGAGCACACCTGCGTGCCCTCCAATCAGCAGCCTGTTTGCTTGTTTTCCATCTCACAAGAAGGGAGATGCTGGGTGGGAAAAGAAAAGGGCTAAGCAAGCAGAGACCCAGAATCTCACATCTGTCTTGGGCCTTGGTTTACAGGGTGGGTTATTGAACACAGCTCTTTAAGGAAGAGCCTGGAGGAACTACTGTCACTCTTTTTTTTTTTTTTTTTTGGCTTGTCCTTTGGCCAAAATGCAATTTGCCCAACTGGGTAAAGAATAAGCTTAGTGTCTCAGGATCCATCACTGCTTTTGTTTTCTTGAGGGTAGAGAAGGAAGAGCAGGAGCAAAGACAACCCATGATATGTCAGCTGAGAAAATATTTATTGCATCCTCCCACCCCTCAGCATTCATTTAAGCTTGTGTTCTGAAAGATCCTTGTTTATCTCCATTGCTTTAACTTAACATTTTCGTTTTCTGGAAATATTTTCCCTCTCCAGCCTGTTTATAGGCTTTAAATTTTAGGCCTTCCACTACTGAGCTGTCTGAAAATTCTGAAGCTAATTTAAACTGTCTTCGTGTTCTCATCTGTTTTTAGTGTGAAGATGATCTCCCTTGCAGCCAGGAGGACAGGACTGAAGTGGCACCTGAGTGTTCTCTGGAAGACCAAGTAGATGTCCGGTATCTTCAGTGGCTGAGCGGGAGGCTGCGGTTCCAGTGGCAGAGTCTGCATGCTCTGCATCAAGAGCAGTGCAAACTCCTGCATAAGGTAAATATTCCTCCAACTCACTGTGGCACTCCTTATTATTTAAAAGCCTTGTCAGCTAAAAGCCTTGCTAAATGTGCAAATTACTCTTATTTGCTAGTTTTGCATTTTTTTCTAGATACAAGTGAATTACCCTAAATATAAATACCTCCCCCTTTTTCCAGGGGTCAGAAACCAGAGAAAAGGAAGTATGCACCATGCTCATAAGGTTATAATTGCTATAGAAAAGTCTTCCTTGCAGACTGATACCTTAGCCAATTCTGCAGCCAGGATAGACAGTCTTCCTTTTTCTCAGAAAAAGTCTAGTAGAAGCATGAAAGAACTCTACCATCAGCCAAGTTAAAAGTTGCCATTCAAAATATTAGTTCATCATAAATGTGTATTCAAAATATTGGTCACAAATGTTGACAGTACTAATAGCAGCAAAATAAAATGCCGTTTCTCTTTCTGAATTACTGGAGAACGTTCAAGCAGAACACCAAAACGTAGCTGCTTCTCAGTTGAGGAGCAAGCAGCAGCTTCCACACTGTGTGTGGAACTCGCAGACAGTTGGGAACATCGTGTCTGCTCAGGATGGGAACAGGCGACAGTCCCCAAGTTGACTGATTTAGTGCCGCTTGGTGCTGTATCCAGAACCATCACAGAGAACCTTTCTGAGACTGGGAACAGCTTTTGAGAAATTTCTTCTCAAAGAGAGATGTATTCCTCCTGTAAGGTTTGATATATTCCTTTTATCAGGAAGCTGTAAGAATCGGAGCAGGAGGGTTTTGAATGAAGATGCCTTCTTGGCTTTAATCCCGTGTCTGACAGAGCAATCCTGTAAACTATAATGAGGTTACATTTTGTTCTTTACATGAATTGATTGCTAGGGAAGATGCCTGATTGACAGCCCTGGGGAGAGATCAGGTGCTGCGTGTGTGCAGCATCTAAAATAACCTTTTGCTTCTCGTTGCCAGCTGTGAATGTGCTTTTCTGAACTGGGAAGGAAAATAACAATTCACTGTAAATTCAGTTCTTCGTCCTTGGGTTTTGCACTGAGATTGTAAACAGTGCTGCTATTAGGAGAGGTGGCTTGGTGATGTAAAACTCAAATGAAACTACTGCCGCCATCTCCCCTTGATAAGCTCCCTATGCTGATTTTTTTAGTGGGTGAGGAAAAAATCTCCATAATTCATCATCAGTTCTATGATTTGTCCCATACTTGGCAGTAACAAATCATTAGGCAGCTTCAGTAGCTCAGCTTGCACAGAATGAGAGCAAGGAAGAGCTAAGAGCCATTCAAGTGAATATATGCTCTTATGGTCCAGAGCAGGCACTGACATGTGAGCAGATGTGCTGATGGGGCAACATGCAGATGTGTTGAGGAGGAGACTGGTGCACATAGAGGGCTGCCACACAGATGTGTACATGCCAGGACAGCCTGGAGCCCAGTTCCCATGTATATCACCAAATAGGTATGTGCCACAGCCTGTGGAGTTCTCCTACAGGAGTTCCCTATAGACCTATAGGAAAGTGTCCTGCTTTGATTTGGATTCTAGTCCGAATTAAACGCAAAAAATGGAAAGACAGAGGTAATACACCAAATACAGCATGTGAAAAGGAAACAATTTAACTGCTGCATAAATAATAACTGATATTTCTTGACCCTTTAATGGAGAAATTTTGACTATGCTACTGCATTAACCTGGTTTTAAAACTTTTAAACCAGTCTGTGTCAAAGAACTGAGGCTTGGTATATTCAATTTGGAGATCCAGGTGACCCAGTATGGCTTTCGCATGAGTTGTTGCTTTCCCAATATAAACCACAAACACAGTGTGCGAAAGGTTAATGAGTGTTATGTTTTTTAATTATACTGACAGATTTACGGAGGACTTTCTCTAGAAAATGATAATTATGGCTTTTACTCGCTCTGTTTAATAACTTAACAGGTTACGTATCTCAACTNGCATTAACCCGGTTTTAAAACTTTTAAACCAGTCTACTTTGCCTCAAAGAACTGAGGCTTGGTATATTCAATTTGGAGATCCAGGTGACCCAGTATGGCTTTCGCATGAGTTGTTGCTTTCCCAATATAAACCACAAACACAGTGTGCGAAAGGTTAATGAGTGTTATGTTTTTTAATTATACTGACAGATTTACGGAGGACTTTCTCTAGAAAATGATAATTATGGCTTTTACTCGCTCTGTTTAATAACTTAACAGGTTACGTATCTCAACTGTGAAACGGTCTTATTTACTGCTAATCACAAGCTATAATTTTTGCCAAGTAGTGGCGACACTTCCACAGATTTCATTCTGTGACTCACACAGGCTCTAAAATGCCATTTTCTCTATTTAAGGCTTTTTGAAACAAATATGTTGCACTTTAAAAATTTATTCTGATTCAAGAGATGAATGCCAGTCTGCATTACAAGTATGGAGATTCCTTTGGGAAATAAGAATTGTACAGAGAGGAACCAGCAAGAGGCTACAAAGATGCTCAGGAGCCAACTAAGGAGCTCAGGACATGACCTCCAAGGAGAAGCTGAGGGGTTGGGTTTTGGAAGACGTTTCCTCGCTAGGATGATGGGCAGCATTGGAACAGGTCACCGATGCTGGGGAAGGATCTGTCTTCACGGAGGCTTTCAACATACCACAGAATCACTGCCAACATAATCTAATGTTGGCAGTCGTGCTTGTTAGAACAGGAGGCAGCATTAGAGACCTCTGGAGATCCTTTCCATTTCTGTGGTTCTGTGAAATTGCATTGAATTCCTCAGGTACTCAAGAGGTGGGCTTCCGGATTACTGGTGATGACTCCAGTCTTAATAGAATTTATTCTTAATAGAAGATTGTATTACCTGGAGAAAATCAAAGGGAGCAGAAAGAGGGAAATGTGAGAGGGAAGAGGCAAAAATATGTGACTGCTTTTTCCTTAAGGTCTATGATGATTGAAGTTCCTCTCTTTCGTGGAGGATTGCCGGGCCCCTGTGTCCTCCATTGCAGCCGCTGCCACGCGAGTTTGATGGCATCGAGTCCTGCGGCAAGCGGCGTAGGCCTCGGCGAGGGGAAGCCTCCCTGGCGCTGCATCTGGCCTGTGTGGTGTGAACCGCTCATCAGCCCCTGCCCGTGCTGCTGCTCGCGGCCGGCTGTGCTGCCGTCCTGCCGAGCCGCTCCGCGTTGCCGCGGGCTCCCGCGCTGCGGCGGGAGCGACGGTTCCCGGTTCCCGCGGGAAGCCTTAATAAAGCTGCTGCCGAGGAGCTTTGCTGCCCGAGGCTATGAGCTGTGAATAACATTATAATGGCTTCTCAACATGGGCAGGTTGGCCTGCTTTGAATTTTTAATATCGTAATTCTACCATTATTCCCTCACATTTCTTAGCGGTTCTTATTTATCTGAAATACCCTCAAATATATCAAAGCCTGAAAGATAAATTACCGTGTAGAGACTTGCCTGTTGGTTCTTTTTTGTTCTGTTTCTTCTTTCTCTCTAACTTCAGTTAAAGTATCTATCTGCCTGGTTTTCGATTCATCCTGAATTCATAGGAGAGAATGGATATTTTTAACCCCATTGCTTTAGAAAGTGTAAATGAAAATGCTAGCATAGTTTTAGAAAAATAGGGAAAAACATGTATTATTTAACTCTGACTTTGTTTTGGGGTCTCATAAATACACTGTGCTACAATTAACATATATAAAGAAATAATGGAACAGCCAAGCTTTTATGAAATGGATGTTTTTTCTTTGGGTGTTGTCAGCTATCCTCCATGCAATAAAATTGAGGGCAGAGATTGCAACTGAACTAGGAAACGGGTGGGTTTGAAGGCAAACTTGGGCAATAGGAGTTTCATATAATCAGCATTATCAGATCATGGTAAAATGACAGCAAGTGCTGTAATATGCTTGGAAAAAAAATAAAGGGAATGGAAAAAGTCCTGATGTTCTGAGTAGCATAGAGCAGAGGCTGATCCCGGGTGATTACCTCATTGTCAGTAATTTATGTTTGAGCTGAAGTGCAATTGCTAGAATCATCTGATCTTGGTCTGAAGAGTCTACCACATTACTCTGCAAATTGCTGCATTGGTTAATTATGTCTATTTTGTTCTGAAGTTTTTGATGTTTGAAAGTCTTTGGATTTTTCTTGCAATGTGAGTTTGCCATTAGATTTTAGTAGTTCATTCTTCAGTGGCATCGCCATTTTTCTTCTCATCAGTTATGTGTGGATGATGAACAAGCTTTTCTCTTGTCTTCCTTCAGATGAGTTGGATTAAGTTGATCTCTTTGCAGCTTGTCTAAGCTCAAGGGCATTCAAGAACTGGTAGTGGATGCTCCTCCAAAAGTGATGCTCAGGGGGCCTGTGCCTCTACTCTCATGGAAAGAAGTTTTGTGCAAGCTTAAATCAGATTTATCTTGTCCTTAGTCTGATTTAATTCAGGTTCCTTATGGTGACAGTTTACAGGCTCACTTTCCCTTGTCCTTAGTATTTTTTTCCTCTTTATGCCTTATTTCATCTTTAATGGCATTGTGACTATCAATAGTAAGGATGTTAAAATGCAAAACCCTTGTTTTCTTTGTTGCTACACCTTTAAAGTACTTGTTTAGGACCCTATCTAGTGACATGGCCACAAACAGCCTTTGCAGAGGGGTGAAATTCAGCCTTGGTGGCGGCAGCCCGAAGCTTGGGCAGCTGCAGTTGGGCAGGAGCGCAGCAGAGCGGGCAGTGACAGAGCAGAGAGGGAACATCGGGCAGAAGGTGCTTTTTTATTTTTAAACTACGTAACTCTGCACATGTGACAGATGGTTGTCAGCAGAAGTTAGTTTTGGGGAAAGGAATGCTAAAATATTCCTAAATTGAGGGAAAGGTTGATAATTACCCAGTGCCTGTCATCTTTAAAACAGTTGTCAATACCCAAGTGTATGATAAAGTTCATATTAGAATAAAAGAAGAAAAGCAGCAAATATTCTCTGTCTTCTGGCAGAAATATTAATGAATTATGAGCGATTGTCTGACAAATGTGCCCTGCTATCTTGTTTGGCAGCTGCAGTTATTACAGTAACAAAGGGATCAGTTCTGAATAGAAGGAATTGCATTTTATTGTTCCCTTGACTAACTTGGGAGGCTTCTTCATCAAATAATTGATGATACCATCACCAGTGCAGCTGGGACAAGGTCCCAGTAAGAGCAAGCCAAGAATATACAAATGCAGAAGAGAAACTTGCTGTAACTAGGTAGCTTTTTTTTGCTTTAAAGGACGAAATTAGAAATTATTGTTGATGTCTCCTGCACCTCCTGAAGTCATCTGCTGTCTCTGTAAATGGGCCTTCTGTGCTGTGCACACGGGCATGTCTGCTATAAGGATAAGAGTTTTGAGAAATACCCTGTTTTTACTGTGGCAGCAGCAATGGTAATTCCTGCATGTGTTTCTAATAGCATGCTGGACGGGCTGTTTTGTGAGTGAGGTGATTGTTTGTGGTGAGTGGCCAAAGCTTCCTGCAGGCTATTTTGAAATTATCTCTTGTGGTGGTGGTAGTAGTACCAGCTCAATTTGCACTGTTGCCTTGGGAATGGGCTTCTAACCACTGGTTCAAACCAGAGTTGCATCCAGGCAGCCTTCACATAGAAGCTGTTGGTGGTGTTAATGATCTGCTCCTTATATACTGACAAATATCTTAATCTGTTCCAGATCCATTTGTTCACTAGTGGCTGTCATATGGACAAGATCCTTGGACATTTTTCTGTCACAGAAACAGATCTTGTTAGACGACCAGAGAACTACAAGCAGGTAAAGCCTCTTCTATAAATACTTTCATTCCTAGCATGGTATATTCATACACCATTGAGAAGACTGTATTGCATTTGTAGGTTGGTTTCCAATGGAAATAAAACTTATATTCTTGTGCTATCTCTCTGTCTCTTCACTTACAACTTGACTCCACAGGATAGTTTCTTCCACTTGGAAAGAACATAGAAGACAAAAAGGTATGACTTGAGGTTTTATGAAAAGTGATAACTAGGGAGTGTGAAGAAACCTAACTAACTGATTGTGCCACTGAGAAAGACTGGAATACCTACAGCTGTTCTGGATCTGTTGGCTGACTGCAATTATATACTACTGATACCTACATCTGTGCCAGATGGGTAGTGCTTTTCTGCCTGTGACCTTGTCTGAGGGAGCTGTCAGTGAGACCATGGAGAGCTCTGGTTTATCTCTGCAGGAGAGTCTAAGCATATCAGCTGCTAGGATTCACTTATTCTAGAAATTATACAAGTTTACCACGTTTTTAGATGGAAAGAGGGGACAGTGTTTTATTTTCAGGAATATTTTAGGACAATTTTAGGACAATTTAGGACAGTCTCTAATGTACTGTTTTAAATATATATTTTTGCTGTTCTAAAAATTATCATAGATTTTTCGTTTTATTATTTAAAATGGTACAGTTCCCTTAGTTTAATACAGTGTAATATATTCTCTTTACAAATAGTTCATCCTGTGTGTGTGAAAACAGGTTGAAGCTAAGCTTGGCCTTAACCGAGTCAATATTTGGCAAGTTTCTGCAACCTGACCAAATGTGTTTACTCAAGGAAAATACCTTTCCTGCTGCTACCTTAAAAGTAAAAGTGGGCATTGTAAATACCGCACACAAGGAAATGCAAGAGAGTAGGCTTGAAGATGGAAGTCAGTCTTATGTACAAACCCTCTAGAGTAAAGTAAAGCGCACATTAATCTTTCATTATTGAATATTCTGTGGAAGAACAATTCACAGCCAGCCTCTTGATAAGGTTGAGCCATTTAGAATATTTTGTGGAAAATTACTTTTGTTTTTCCTAGAGAAGGTGACTAAGCTCGAGAATTTTTTTTGGTTTTGTTTTCTGCTTCAGAGTCCCTTCCTGTGTGCCCAGCAACTCTCAACATGCAGTAATGTAGTCCTCCAAGGTCCGTACTTCATAGTCTCCTGAACCTGTCCAGAAAGGTCTCGTGAGCAGGAACTGAAAACTTCTAGGCTATCTTGAAGGATTTTGCAACTAGAATGTTTCAAAGCTTTTAGCCTGCATATAAGTCCCTGACCTGTTGTAGCTAACCGTACCGATACGCTGATAAAGTATGGTTGCTTTTGCCTGTGCTAGAAATGCTTCTTTCCAGATTTTTTTCCTGCGTGCTGCTCTCTCTCCAGATTAAAGTCGTAGAACCAGAAGTGCGAGACTGCAGCGTGTTTGAGCAGGCAGTGTGTCATACCGGACACTCAGTCACGATGTCCGGTTCAGGTGTGCCATTCACTGAGGGCTTGGCAAAATCCTGGAAAAATAATCCTTTTTATTTCAGGCTTTGTGGTTAGATTAAATGCTGTAGTCAAGAAGGTTTAGTGGTCAGCTGTGTTGCTTAGTGATAATCTGTGAAGGCTTTATTTCACCTTTTCCAGGCTTTCCTAGCAAATAATAATAATAAAAAAAAAAGGATACCCCTTAAAAACAGGAGTGGTCATTGAGAGAGAGAGAGAGAGAGAGCAGCTGGAATTATTTTGTGCAAATAAACTATGGGTGACCACAATCTCCATCTCTCATTTCTGCTCCTGCACCAGGTGCAAACAAGTTGCAGCTTCAGTGCATGAGCAGTGGAAGAGCCTTCCTTGGGCTCTTAACTGCTTGGAGAGCCAGAATTTTAATTGTCTGTCAGTGTAATCAGCTGTGAAATTCCTCCAGAACCTCTCCAAGACATGACATTCCTCCAGTCTTTCCAAAATAAATCAGCACAATAGCAGGAGATCCTCACAACAATGCAGTGTGTGTGTGTGTGTATATATAAATACATACNTATGTATGTATGTATATATATATTCTCAAGAGACTTAAATTTCTTCCTGTCATCATTTGAGCAGCTTCTGGAGTTTGTCTCCCCTTGCCCTGATTTCCCCGGAGGAGCTTCCAAAAGTCAAATGCTTGGCAGGTGTGAAGACCCAGATACTGCAAACTAATCTGGACTTACGAGAACAAGGCTATTTCACAAGCCAGTTTTCCAGATGGATCTAATACTATGCAAATTGAGGCTTCTTTGGAAAATGTATTAAGATGCCTCTTATTTTCAAATATCTTCATAAGATTAAGTAAATTATGCATATTTAAACTGCTTGGTCTTCAAACAATCGTGCAGATGGTAGCACTCTGACAAATGTTTTTTCTAAAAGCTGTGAAGTATTTTTCTCTTTAAGTAATGACATTACTGTTAATGTTACTTCAAATAATAACCTGCTTCATGGATCAATAAAAAGAGCAAGCATATCAGTTATCTTGCTGTAAAGCCTCCCTGTTGGTAGATGGTGTTATAAATTCCTTCCTGTGCTGGGCATCCTTCAAAGGATAGAAATGCAAAGGAGATTGAAGTGTCAAAATTATCATAGAAAGGACATTGGGCTGGTTTTACTGAAGCCAAGAACTGATTTCTACTGAAACTATTCAGAGAGAACTTGCCATGACCCGTAATAAAACAAGAGATTTTTGACAAAAATATAGAGTACAGATAACTAAGCAGTTTAAACTTCAGTTTATGAAATGGAAAAGTCATGCGGCCCCCTTTTTGTGGAAGTTTCACGTCCACTTCAACTTGTTTAAGATGATCTTCCCTTGGATTTTTACTGATAAAACTTTGTACTTTTATGTACAAGCATTGTACTGGACATGATTACTTTTTTTATCATCACAAATATCTGTCAGATTCATAGAGCTGGAAATGGTCCACTTATAACGGTTTTAATTATATTTTTCTCTAGTGAGACATGATCAAAATTTAAATTTCTCCTGCAGCTTGAGTTGCAGGTGATGTGCGTGTGTCTGAACTGTAGGTGATCTGTGCTGAGCTGCTGGGCCACCCGGAGGTGTCAGCGGGTGGGAGGGGAGGCTGCTTCTGTTTTTGTTAGATTTCCAAGAAACATATTTGCGCTCTCCTGTTGGCTCTTGAAGTTTACCTCTAGTACTCTCCTTCCCAGGAGCTGTCAGGACTTTCTGAGCACTCTGGCTATTGGGTGAGAAATATGTTGGTGGTCGTTTTCCAAGCAGAAGCAGCTCCTCAAGAGCCATTGGTGACAACTGTGAAGCCCTTAGCCTGCGAGGCCACGCTAGACCATGCAGAATGGTGATAACTAACTACAGTGTGGCAACACACAACGGCCTGTGCCGTGCTAGGCAGGCTGGGTGTCCATTGTGGCAGGAAACTTCTCTTTAAAACTTGTTATAGTATCACTCTATGCTACAACATCGTCAAAAGCAAAAGATGCTTTTGACGATGTTCTGGGTCCTGCATTTGGTACATTTTTGAAGTTTTTGTCGATACTGCATGTTTTAAATGCTTCCCTATGCCTGCTGATGTTGGGCTAGGGCCTGCTGTCATTTGCCGCAGTTTGAAATGTCTCTGGACAGACATTTGGAATTCCAATGTAGTTTGGATGCTTTACATGGAGAGCCTGCAGAGGATGTGTCCGAAGGTAACCAAAATCCACCTCATTCCCCAGGACAACTTGGTCCAGCTCTGAGAATGTAGTCATGTCCCTCTTGTGACCCAGTGGGACCAATTGGATAGTTCTTCCTACTTTTGAGGATAATATAGTCTCCTTGTTGTCTCTGAAGAAGATTTGCCTTAATTCTGCGGTGCGCTGTCACCAGCTCTGATGTTTCACCTAGAGCTTTCAGAATGTATATTGACCTTCAGAGTCACTAAATTAACTTCATTCTCATCAAATCACGGCCATGTAGAGATCAATGAAGTTTGAAGCAAAGCAGCCTGCTAACTTGTCTTTCTGTCCCTTTCTCAAACTGCACTGTATGGGGAATTCAGTCTTGCTCGGTTTGTGTTTAGCAAAGATTACAAGTTGTAGGCAGAACTGGGTCATTGGTACAGTGCTGGAGAGATCACTGAAATTGTTCAAGCAGTGTGTAATGGAGAAACCTTTACATGCCAGTAGATCAGTGTTCTGTGGGTAACAGCAAATAAATAATGCAAAATGCGAGGGTTGGCCAAATGGGCATGTAGAGAAATCCATAGAATGACTATGTAAGTTGGAATAGTCATATGCAAATGGCTAGTCATTTTGTTTGAGAATTCTATGAAAGATGTTTATATTTGTTAATAGTTAAATTGTTTTTAAGAGAATTTCACTAGCCCAAGGAAGTAAGGACTGTGGTAGCCAATAAATAATATCAAACAGATAGTCTCTCTAACCACATTATATATTGTAGAGATATATATTGTTAGTTCCCTGTCCATAAAAAATTCAGGTGAGCTTTAGCTCTCCAAGCAGAAAGGATCGGGTGGAATGGGATAGGATGATTTTGCTGTGGTGTTAATCAGCTTCTCAGGCTGTTCACAGACTGCAGAGAAGAAAGACAGTGTTCAGTATTAGTAGTGCTTGTTTCAGTCAGGTGAGACTCTATAATTTCTTACTGGAATATTCAAGGGAGTAAATGATCAAGTTTTAGGATCAGCTGATTGTCGACCCTAAATTTCCTAGCAGTTTCCATTTGAAACATCTGTCCCAGATGGTAGTTACAGATGGGTTGACAACACATTTATTCTTTTTCTGTGAGTAATAGCCTGTGGTTTGAATTCATGCAAAGTACTGAAGAGCTTCTGTTCTTTTTGGAAAAGAACATTCAGATTGGAGGCATTAGAAACTGATAGGCTTTGAATTTTTAAAAATGTTGAACTTGCATTTACTAGTTGCTTTGCCCAAAGTGTGAGGCTTTTATTTGAGTCACGTGTGTGCACATATGGACTTGTGCACGTCTTTGCAAAAATCCTTTTGATCCCTTGATGCACTTTAATTGCACAGGCATGTTTAATGCTAAGATCAACTGATATTTTTGGAGCACAGATCCTGTGTCTAAGTTTTCAGTCCACTCTGAATGGGTAGCAGCACCACCTCCTGGAAGGCAAGTGGAGGCAGTGCAGAAAAAAAGGAAATCTGTTACCTGCAAGAAGTTACCCAGTGGTTACTGAATCCTCACTATGGTATTAGAATAGCTCCAAATGGGATTTGAAGTTGTTGACTGTCTTGGATGAAGATTGAATAACTGCGGCGGAATAGTTCCGGCTGCTGTCTTCGGTGTATTTGGTATCCTACAACCCGTTGCTTGAGCCTTCAGGGAATGTTCCTGGGGGCTCAGGCACTGCAGGCGGTAGCTAAATGAAACCGAACTGTTAAAACCCTGTTGCTAAACTTTGCACACTGCTAGAGCTATTGATTTGACATGGACCTGTGCTAGTGTGTACAGCATAGCCTTGCTGTGGTATTGTGTGGTGGGGCTGAAGGATATGTAGCCTGATTTGAATTTCAGACAGCCTGCTGTGTCACCCTCTGATATTTTATTATGTCCATCCATCTGTTGTACAAGAAGCAGTTGAGCCAACACATCTTTCTGAAAGAGCCCAGATACCAATGGAAACAAATCATATTCATGCTGTAGTCCAAACGATGTCGCTTCTGCGTAGATTAGTTCAGGAAGTGAAGACTTCTACTGCATGCAAATTCCAGGGGGGGAAAACTGGTCCCTTCTAAATGGATGACCTTGAGCTTCAGGGACAAACTGCTTTCATTATCTTCCGTGATGCTCTGGCAACTAATTCTACTTGATATGGCTCTCAGCTTTTTTATGTTCATGGCTTCACTCCCTTGGTAGGAGCCATCATTCTGTCATTTCCATCATGGAACAGGATCTATATTTCATGTTGTAACTATTTTTCTACATAGGGACAACTTTCGCTATTTGTCATATTGCTTCAATTCGTTGGAAGGAAAAAAGTATTTGAAATTTCTCGAGGGGACCCTGTGTATGGAAAAATATGGCATAAACTTGCAGAGTAATTGTAGAGGGGCTTCTAAGTATTCCTGAACATGAGGGGTTTTTTTTCTTATTTTCTTTTTTTCTTTTCCTTCTCAAATGTCCATGTTATGTCAGCCAGTCTGGGTTGCACAGAATTCATTTCCTTAAGTGTTATGCCAAGCTCTGTGTCGACTCTCCATAGAAAGGTTGTAGCATGAATCAGATTTTAGGTCGGGGAAGAATGATGTTCCTGTGAACTTGACTGGAAAGGTAGAGAACAAGCTCCCCGAAAGGGGCACAAAAACCCCCAAAAGGTCTGTGACATGGTTTGTGGAGCAATAAGTTGGAGGAGGCAGGCAGTCCCTGAAAGGATCTGAACACAACTACGCAATTAAATTTACAGACTTCTAGAATAAACATAATCTGGAGCAGCAGTGGTTCCTCACTCTTTACTAAATCTGCTTATAGGTCTGCACGTGACAAACCTCCTTGGTTGCTGAATTTTATTCTCAGAAGAGCTAATAAGCTGATATGTTCTGTAGGAATAACAAATTTTGTCTTCTCTTGTTATTTTTAAGCAGATTTTTTTTCTATTGGTGATTAGTGCTGGCTGCCTCTTAAATAAGTTCTTTAATTATATGATGACAAGGAGTTCTAGAATTATTGCCCTGTGCTAAACTTTAGGGTTCACCAGTGAACTGCATGCTAGACCAATGGACACACAATGTTTTTTAAAAGGTAAATTGGAATAAGGTTTTGGAATTTACCTAGTTATGTTCAGCACTGCCTTTTGCCTAAAAATTGCAGAGGCTTTGCTCTTTTCAAATATTCATGCTTTGCTGTCTTATTTTTTTTTCTTACTTTTACTAAATGATTCTAATATCCCTTTACCCTACCTGGGTGAAAAGAGATGAGTTAAGGTACTAAAGCACGGCTATGGCAGGAGGGATCGAATAAGGACATAAAGATCAAGACTGGAGAGTTAGGCTGGACAGTGAATGCTGTGCATGGGCGAGTTGGGTCTGTCTGGAGGTTGAGTCACTGTTTTGCTGCTGGCAGGATTCTGTGAGTGTTCCCTAACCTCAGCAAAATATTTCACCCCCATGTAGTGATGGTCCAGTGCAGTATGACAGCCTACTGCTGCGGTTAGGCTGTTAGCTCGACTATGTGAGGAGGCATATCCAGGATCTCTGGAGGTTATAGTCCTCCCAGGAAGCATCTCCAGTGCCTCAGGAGTAATTTCTGAAAGCATTTTTTTTTTTTTTTCAAAACATAAAAATACTGAATTCTCAATTGGAAGAAAAGAAAATGATGGCGGCATAGCCTTAGTAGGATACTTTTAAGTATGTTCATTAGGATAATATTTTATTCCAGAATTATATCATTCAGAGAGCAGAGTGTGCCTGCCTTGTTTCTGAATCAAAGCTGTGGCCAAAAAAAAAGCAATAAAACTAATTAGTGAAAGCAAAGAAATAGTGATAGGGGTGAGAGAAATGTTGGAGGAAGAAGGGAGGGAGACTTAGTGACCAACGTAGAGCATTTTCCTGGAGGGCTGATGTATTTCTGTGCCTCTGAGTTCTGAAGTGCCACCAAACTAGACTGCTGTCCATGTGGGCCATTGTTGGGGCCATCTTTATGTATCCAGTTTGATGTTCTGAGATTAACTGGTAGAAATGTGCCTTGTTCCGTGCTAGTGCCCTGCTTGGTGGCATCTCTGCTTGGAGGCCATGAGATATTTCAGTGAAGCGCTATGCAGCAGTGCCAGGGTTGTCCCTGGATGGTGCCCTATACCCTGCTGAAGTGCCAGGTAGGATCCCGGGTGCAGTAAGCGGTGGCTCGGGCAGCTGCCTTGTTTCCTGCTTTAGAGATAACCCGCAGCATGCTATAGTTATGTTGGCTTGGGAACCACCCCCATCAGATCTGCCTAACGCATCTCTGCAAGGCCTTGGATTGTCTGGAGTAGATGTACCTGTAGAGCGCTTTGGGATGGTTTATAATTCTCTGAAAATTGGGTCTCAAACTTCAGCCGGGACATCCCAAAGAAAAGGAAGTGTTTTTTCTCTCATCTCTTTGCTTTCTTTTCCCGTTTGTGAAGTGACACTAATACTGTTGTCTCACATAGGTCGTTAGGAAAGATAACTTGTTTAGGTGGAAGTTAAAAACTCTGTCTTTGGAATATAATTTGAATAGTGTTCATGGCAAATATATCTATGACTTCCCTCTGAAGAGCAAATGTGCCCTTTAAAGACCACACGTGGGAGCTGAGAAGCAGAGCTTGTGGAGGGAGTCCCAGCTATCATGTGCCCTCAGTAAGACAGCTGATGCTGAGATATATTCTGGTCACGTAATTCTAGACCTTAACATATACACAAGAGGGTCAAATTGGTATTGTTCAGGCAGCTAAATTTGAGCTTTTTAACTTCGAATGCTTCATTTTCCAACCTTCGTAGTAATAACTGCAGGATTGCACATTAGAGGCGTAAAACACGCTTGTTGCCATGCACTCTGAACAACGTTGTCCATTAGACTGCTTTTTCCCCCCTGTTAAGTCACTTAATTTGTTGTGTTTTTGTTCTAGCCACAGTTACTTTAGTCATTTTATATGTGTGGCAGTCAAGTTGGGGGCTAACATGGGAGCTGCACTATTAATATAGTGGAGGAGAGCGGATATTATATTGAATTATGCATAGGGCCCCAGCACCTAAATGGCAGTGGCTTGGAGGCTGTCCCAAGAAAGCTGAAAGGGATGAAAGCCGTTTCATAGGGAAGCGTGGAGTTTCAGAGCCTCTGTGGGAAGGGTGGGCTGTGCTAGGAGCCCCACATTCGGGTGATGAGGATGTTCAGCACATTATAATTAAGCAAATTGGTGCTCTTAACAGGCTTCCTTAGATCACCTTTAAAAGCTAGAATGCTTCATTTTTATTTCTGAGGTTTTTCTGGGGGAAAGTTTTGTAGCTTACTTAGCTCATTCAAGGTTATAGAAATAGAGAAAACTGTTTTCCTTTTTTGCTTTCTCTTCCTGTGCACATGGAAATTATTCCATACAGTTACTGGAGCAGCAGTAAATACTCGATTACAAATGAGATGATTTGGTGGTTGTTATGTGTTTCTTAGAGTAGGAGACTGGCTACTGAGAAGACAATTTAAAAATAAAATCAAAAAAATACTTGGTGATTCAAATATCATTTTTTATTCTCGTACTTCGTCACAAGGAAAGAATACGAGCTAAGGAAGCAAAGGAGCTGTCAGTGGCAGCGTGTGCTGCCCACCCCATGCTGCATGGCAAGAACAAAGGATTTTATCCCTGCCTTTTTTAATGATTCATTCCAGAGGAGGAGGTGGTAGGTTGCCTTTTCATTTTCCTTCGTAAATGCCATAAACAATTGGTTTTCAGTTCTTTTGCTGTCATTTATCACCCAAAACATGGTTTGCTATAGTAGTTATTAAGATCTGTTAGAAACAGTGGACCAGGTATTAATTTGCAAGATGAGGCAGAGCTGATGCAACCCTTGCCATAGGTGTTAAATCAGGAAGAACTGCAGAGATCAATTGGCTTCAAAGCTGTTTTTATGTAGTGTTAGCTTGTAGCTGGGCTCCTGGTCCATTTTAAGAAAGCAAAGGGCTCTAGGCAGCCGGGCACTGTAGAAGGAAAATAGTGTATATTGATATTTCTAGACAGATGCAACACATGTTAAAAGACGTGAATTTATAAAAGATCTGAATGCTGTTGGTCTTGGATGCTGCAGCTTTGTCTGGCTTCCTGACGGGCACTGGAATGAGCGTCTTGGGTGAGGAGATGCTCTCCATCTTCCTCCTCTTCCCTGCTGTGTGCAGCAGCAGGCTCAGCTCCTCTCTGGAGAAAGTGGATCCAGACTTCCAGATCATGGCTAGGAGGTGAGCTGGGATCATCTCAGAGCCAGGAATAGCTGAAGTCAGGGTGGAGCTTTGAATTTGGTGGCCAAAGGAACAAATACTTACCCATGGAAACAATAATTTAGGGAGGATGGAGAGGCTGGAAAGGTGCAGAGCAGTTCTCTCTCACCCTTCAGAAAGGCCTTTGCAGGAGCTAAATTTTGCTTTAGATCTGATAGAATGTGTATGATCAAAACAACCTCCTCTGCATTTCTCCTTTCCGACAACTGTGTGCGGCTTCTGGTGGTTTTTTGCTCATCTGATGCCTGCTGTTCCCAGCTGCTTCAGTTCCACCTGCTCCGGGGCAGACACTTTCCACCTCCACAGATCCTTCACATTCTGCTGGTGGTTCCCTTTCAAAGCGGTGTGAAGTGTCCCCTCGCAGAAGGACGCAGAGATGCACAATTAAAGAACTCCGGAGAGGTCAAACAGGGACAGGGAAGCTGAAATGCTTTATGCAGATTGGCTGGACATGGTCTAGGTGAATGAAAACTGAAAATTTGAACAAGCAGATAGCGTTATCCAAAGAGCAGCCTCCCCAGCGGGCGAGCAGCTCGTTTGTTTCCTGCAGCCAGCTTTGAATCATTCGGTTGAACTCTGCACCCTGCTTTACTTTCGCAGTGCCCCTTCTTGGGAAGGATGCTTTATTTTTTTTATAGCTCAAGACAGCTTTAGTGCTAAAATATTTCTTTAGATATTTTTTAAGCAAGGTGGCCTCTGGCTGCAATTAGTGTCCCATTGGAAGAACTGGCAGCATTATATAGCAACAGTAAAGCAAATCATTCTACCTCATGGCATTATTACCTTGATCTGAAAATTTCCCCGGGCTGCAATTTGTCACTAATATTGCCTTCAGCTAAACTTAACCATACGAAAAAAAGGAGTTAATAGAGCTGCAGTTCTGGAGTTGCCATCACCATTTTTTTGGATGAGTTATTATTTAGTACATTTTATTGACCAAGCATGTAGAGTTCTTGGTCCTTGAAAAATGATGCAGTGGTTCATCACAGACTCCATAAATTGTTGGACTTCGTAGCAGTAATATCTTGGTCTCCCTCACCCTAAGAAAGGAAGGTGTCTCTGAAATACAGTAGACATGTACTGCGCCGAAGCAGAAACTGCCTTACTCAGCTTGACTGATATGGGCAGTTGGTCGTGATTACTAGAGACAGCAACGCGGAGAGGATGATGTAGACCTTCACTCCGGCTTTTGTCCTCTTGCTTGTTTTTTGGCATAGTTAACAGAATCTGTGTGCTCTGTCAGGCAGGGACATTGGCCTACTATAAAATAATTCCACCTGAGACAAAGCAGCTCGAGTTAATCGGCTGTAGAGACGAGGCTGAGGTGGCTCGTTATCAGTTGGCACTGGGTCATTTTTTGGTGGAAATGCTAGCAAAGCCAGTGGTGGGAGCAGACTGCCCCTGCCCTGGTGGCATCGATGCAGTTTGCTTGTGGTGTCAGTGCTGTAGCTATTTTGCCAGGAGAAATCAGGTAAAAGCTTGAGAAGAAAAGGACTTTAGATTGTTGCTCTCCTCTCTTTTGCCAAAATACGGCTGTTGGTGGAAGCTAACGCTGAAGTCCTGCGGAGTTGGGGTGATCCTTGTGGTTCCTAGCTGGGGCTACTGTCAGCCTGGACACTCAGTGCTCCCTGGTCGAGTCCCAGTCCTCCAGGAGAGGAACTTGGCCGCTTTGTGTAGCACTCAGTGCAAGTGTCTGAATACAGCCCCATTTTCTCAACTTGCAACTCTTGGTCCAAAAAGACACTTAAGCCACCTGGAAAGTCAGACAAAACAGGGCAGCTGTGTTCTCTAGTCTAACTGCAGTTAGGGAAGTTAAATTAATGTGTTGTGTTGTCTTTGGTCACAAATCTGTTCTGTGGAGTGGGAACGCAGGTCAGATCAGAAGGAAACTGACAGAGGCTTTTATAATTTTTTAAAATCAGACGTAGCGTGCAGTTGGCCCATAATGTTACCTGACCTCTACTAGCAGGTATCTCTGTTTTTCTAAGTAGCCAAGGAATTAGAGTTGTAAAATCAATCATTATTCATGCTTTGCAAATGGTTTAAGGTCGATGGTTCTCTTTAAATATGTTTGTCACTTAATTTAGAAGTCTGGGTTAGCAGAGCAGGAAGAGAAATGAATTGACATAAGGGAGTCTGCAGCAGGCTTTAAATTAGTAGTTTGCCTCGTTGATAATGCACATTTTAAAACCTGTGAAAATACCTGCATGCCAGATAGGTTATGATGCCTTGTCATAGAAGAGTGAGGCTGGGAGAGATCGTGTTCGTATTGAGCTGGCAAGTTTTGACTAATCTGCGTATAGAATAACTCTTTTCATTCATTATTGAACTGCCGTGTGCATCCTACAGTGATTCTCTGTGCTGCTGGGTCTTCAGTGGTGAATGTCATTCTTGTTG
Organism: Crypturellus undulatus; assembly: GCA_013389825.1. Taxonomy (NCBI): domain Eukaryota; kingdom Metazoa; phylum Chordata; class Aves; order Tinamiformes; family Tinamidae; genus Crypturellus; species Crypturellus undulatus. The sequence continues at coordinate 39,983 of VWPW01012866.1, forward strand.
GTGCTTCTTTTTCCGTGTTTGGGCGGCACCGGTGTTATTTAGTGTTTGTGTTTGCTAGTGCGCAGAGGTGGGTCTCTAGCAGCGGGTGCTGTGTGTGTCGGTGCTGGGCACCCTGTGTATTTGATGCCGCCCTGGGGGTCGGCGGAGCTGGGCAGCTCTGTCCCCTTGGTGCAGCCTTGTCACTGCCGACCAAGCCCCAGGTTAAAGCTCACCAGGTCCCTAAGTGCCAGGAAGCAGAGGTGTTGTCTGCATAGCCTCTTATTTTGGAGAGAAAGGTCCCTGCTTCAGGAAAGGAAAAAATAAAGCGGGGTGAGGGGGGAAAAAAAAAGCTCTTAGGCTTTGTGTAAGGATACTATTTTTATCTATTTACTGTCAAATGCAGGATAAGGATCTCTGGAAAGGACACGGGAGGTAAGTGGGTATAACAAGCTGGTGACAAGGATGGATAGAGTAATAAAGGGACAAGGGGAAAAATCTAAAAGGTAAATTCCCTCCCGAAGTTAGCGATGGTAAAATGCGTGAGTGTGCACGCGCACACACACACACGCACACACACACACGTGTGCACACTGCTCCTCCTGCGACTCGCTCTTCACGGTATAAAAACAGGCAGGGTGGAAGCCTAATGAGGAAAAACACGGCTATGGGAACGGTTCAGCAGTGTAGCGTTCCCTTCAAAATTCATCTCAGTCCAAAAAGTGAATTAGAAATAGCTTCTGTTTCTGTCTATTTCTGTGTGTGTTTTTCTGGCCTCCATTTATGTAGGAAAGATGTTAAAAATACAGGAAAATGGGCAAGTATACAGGGGGAATAAAAAGAAACTGAATATGTATAATTTTTTTTTTAATGTGTACAGAAGCAGTCTGAATAAAAGCAGATGAGTAATGGTTTTTCTTTGATACCAGCTACATAGGAGTTCTGGATACAGGAGAATGTGAACAGCTGTCAGGCAGTACTGTGATGAAACTTAATGTTGTCCTTTGAATTTTTCTGGCTGAGATGTCTCAAGTAAATTGTGATTTTTTGGTACCCACTGGATGTGCTTTAACTGAGCTTATGTTCAGCAAAAGGTACTTTAGTGCCTGAAAATGCAGCTCTTCAGCTATGCCAAACCATGCACCCAGGTCAGTGGTACCTTTGGGGCAGAAAATGAACTTCACATTTTTCATTCTTGTCCATCTTGATCTTGGTCATTAAAATATAAAACTCACACTTCAGTCTTTTGTTTCTCTATTTTTTTGCGGGGACCTTATGTTGAATATATGCCATGTCATTTGAGAAAAAATGGAAAGTGCTCAATTCATGGACCTGTTGCAAGTGAATTTGGTTGTTAGTGCATTCCAGTTCATTGCCTATCAATGCAGAAACAGTATTACATTTTTATGTTCCAAATGCCTCATTTTGTTTGCAGTAAATTCCATCTACTCTCAGTTTCATTTTAAACAGCTGTTTTCTAAATCCTTTCAAAACAGCAATTATGTTTTATAGTGGTGATCTTTGTCACTTAAACTTTAACTAGGGGGTTGTAATTTCTTTCTACTCTTTTGCTTCCCTCTTGCCCCTCCAGTATTTTTCTAGGTCTGAGGCATTAATCATGGTTACTATGTTTTACTTGTGTCTCTGCTTTCCCTCACATTCTCATGAAGGAACTTTCCTCCTTTTCTTCTATCCCACAATTCTGGGTTGGTTAGGATTTGTGTTCTCTCTTCTCTTTTTCCCCCTCAAAATTCAAGTTGGAGAGAGCCACTTCTTCTTAAACGAATAAAAGTTCAAAGTAGTCTCTTGATACTTTCTCCATATAAGCTTTCATATGGAGCTCCTAAAAGCCAAAACATTCCAACTGTGCCTTAATTGAGCGAGCGTCAAATCGTGCCTCAGAGATGCTGGCGTTGGGAGCGAGCTTTGCAGAGATCTGGAGCCTGCTGCAAGCTTGCTGTATACAGTCATATGTGAATAAGTGATGAATCAGCAAAGGGTTTTGTCTCTGAACCAAGAAACATAATTTGTTGCTGAAAGCCTCCTTTTTTATTTTTTTTTCCAAGTCTTAAAATAGGATGATATTTTCTGGATATTTAGGCAGAGCAATTTTTCTTTTAAAATACTTTCGCAAGGGATATGGTAGCTGAATTATGACCTGTGTGCAGCAGAAATTAAACACTTGTTGCGGGGAGCTCTCTGCAACTTTGCTTTTGAACAGGATGCGTGATGCAGCAAATTATTAACTATTGATTTCTATAATACTCTGCAGGCATCAGTGATTTAGCAGTAAGCTAGTAAGTACCCTGAAAAAAAAAGATGAATATCTCAGCAGAAACAGTAATTAGGGATATGTTTAAATAACGATTTTTGTGACAGTTAGATATGCAGATATTGAACATAACTTTGGCCTGTAGTTGAGTATCCAAAACCACCTGGAAGATGGTGTCACTCAGGTGTTCTGAAATCCAAGTTTTCAGTTTCTGGGGTGTGTTAGCTACATCGAATGTTGGGTGTTTGTCCTGCGGAGTCGACCTTGCATCTCGGGGGAGAAGGGGACTGTTATTTACATAGTTTACCCTTGGTTATATCTTTGGAAGGTTCCCAGGAAGGTGCTCTGAGGCATCTCAGTTAAGCACAATTCAGCCTCTCTACAAAAGCTGATGCCTGCAAGGCATTTATGCCAAAGCAATTCTTTGCAATGGTTTAGAAACCTTGTCGTTACTGCAAAGTGTTTACTCTCAGCATTCATTACCAAATTGCTTCTCTGTGGAGCTTGGCAATTGGAATTTGTCATTACTTCTTCTCTCAGAGTAAGTATTTAAGTATTTTACAGCAATAACTTCCTCCAGGAAAAAAAAAAGGGAAATAGATTTCTTGTCTTAATTTTGTGTGGAGAGAAAGACGATTTTCATATGTTATCCCTAAGCATCGTTTAGATTCCCACAGAAGGACTGATTTTGATTTACTACTTCTCTTAGCTCATGAGACAAAGCGAGTTCCTTTCTGCAGATGTTAGTCTTTAAATTTCATTAGGAGGGACAGCTACATCTGGGTCCTTGGGTCAGTGAAAATGAGGAGGGAGTTTTAGCTGCAGCCTGTGCGTTTATGCCTTGCATTAGAGATGTTTATGTAGCAGCAGGAATGGAGCTGCTCATCACACACAAACCGTGTCTGCCTCGATTGTGTTAGCATTGGATTAATAAGGAAAGAGTACTGGATTTTGGAAAAATGCGTCTAAGAGAATGCACCACTGACCTCAGAGAGCAGTTTGTTACAGAGCAGTAAAAGCTTAAGCAGAAGAAGTTTGAGTAAATGATGAAGCTGGGGAGAAGGACGCTGGCTGGTGTAGATGACCCTGCACTTGATAGGGGCAGATATGTGTGAACTGTTGCTGTGCCCTGTGGAGACCAGCCATGTGATCACACTAATGGCATGCAGGTGTGCAGTTTATTTCCCACAGCTACCACTTGTTTGTTTTTATGTTTTTTTTGCCTCAATATGTCAAGGATATTTGTAGAACTTTAGCTTTTATTGTGTTCTGCTTTGCTCTCTGCGTGGCAGTAGCATCCCGCCCTTGCAAGCTTTGCTTAAAGCAGAGCACGGACCAGTGCAAATCCCCAAACAGCGGCTCCTCTCCCAAAGGGCCGAAACTAAAACGTTGGCTCTTGCAGGTGGCCTGACAGTGTCACTGAGCATGCCAGCGAGTTTGAAAATTGTCATCCCAGGATTAGCTGGGTAATCATCCCATTACTGATTTATGGGTGAAACAATCTAGCACACTACTGTGGGCTGCTAGGTTATGTTTTCTCTAAGATTTTTTTTTCAAAAGGGTTTAAAAAAAAAAAAATCCCCATTCCAACTTTCTGTTCCCTCTAGCTGTTGCAAGCTAGAGCCTGCTGCTGTCATATGCAGCTCATGACCACATGACGAAGCTGCTTTAAAATCAAGCAACTTAGCTGTTGCCTGAATATTTAATCAGTTCTTCAGATGGGTTTTATTGCTGGCATCCAGCCCCATATATGTAGTCATTTGTGCGGTAGATGTACCTAGGAGCAGGGGAAAAGAAGGGGAGGCAACTCTATTTTTCTGCTTCGTGGGCTACCATTTGCACACCGGCTCCTCTCAGAACTAGCAGAGGCAGTAGCAGTAATGCAAAGTGATGCCTGTGTGAATAACCATGTAATGATGGCCTTTTGGATCCGGCAATATTTTAGTCTGAACTGCCGATAATTTCCAGCAGTTACTTTTGCAGAGCACCTTTTTCTGCTTTCTATTCTCAGAATAAAATTGCAAAGACAACACTCACCTTTCATAGTTATTTCAATTCTGTGGTATATAGTATGTAATTAAACCCAACAAATCTGGCAGTTGTCTGTACAAGGGAAATTTACTTCTCTTTCAGGATTGTCCTCTTTGTTTGTGTATATACTTAGATTGCTATTGCTCTTAGTGTTAAAATTGTTCATTTCAAATGCAAGGCCAGTATTGAGGCTAATAAAGCCATTAGCTCATATATACGTGATCAGAAGATTCAAAGATGTACATGCTTCTAGGATTTAATATATCTGATTTATGTCGCTTTGAATTTGCAAAATGACATGGAAACTCCACATCCATGTACGTGGAAGCTAATGGTTTTCAGGGTGAGGAATAATCGCTGTTGTTGGGGAATGATTGTCTTTGTTGCATTTGCATGGCTGTTTTTCTGGTCTTCCTGTGAAATAGCACACTGGGTGTCCCACATACCGTTGAAATAATAATTCCGCTCTCTTATGGGGTTCTGTCTTATAATTCAAGCCAAACATACTTTTCATTCAGTTCATGGATGACTAATATTACCTGCTTTTCTTTCCTTTTGTTTCCCTCCCTGTAGCTGCTGGAGTTGCTGGAGTCTGAAACAATGCAGCTAGAAGCCTTTCTGGAGTGGAAGCAGCTGGAGCAAGTCTATTGGCAGTGGATGGTAACGAATCAAACTGTTTTTAAAGGGTTTTGCTTTTTCAAATCTGGTAAATAACTGACCACTTTCAAAGTCCCTTCCCACAAAGGTGCATACTGCAAAACATCCTTTCAGCATCTTTCCAACAAGCATTTTGAGTAAAACTTTTTTTTTTTCCAGTAAGACCTAGCAGCTAAGCTGAGGAGTTACAGTGAAGAGAAGCAAAATTTCATACAGTTAACACAAATGAAAATGCCTGATCTTCATCTCTTTAATGTTTTTTTAAACATAGCAAGTGCACATTTTGTTAAAATTAAATGGCTCTTCAGAAGAGGGACTTTAAGCTTTATTGCAGACTTGAGAACAACTGAATTTGCAAGCAGCTGATATTGAAAACAACTTCATTCTTTGCAACCAAATAGTGTGTTGAAATTACATATTTCCCCTTGAACTGTGTTGAACGATCGTAAGAAATCAATAAACCTTCCTCTGTGCTTCTTACGATTTCTCAAGTGAGTGTAAATGGTAACATCCATCTCACTTCTGTGTACGAGTTTTGCCCATTTACAGTTGCTGAAAATAATTCTCCAGAACACTGCATTAGCCGTATGAATTTATAAATTTTGAAAATCAGTGAGCTGACCATTAATTGCCAATATGCCCTGTAGGCCTGCACTGAAAGCTAGGCAGAGGAGTGTAAAATTACCTTACCTATCTTGAAAAATATTTGGAATCTGCAGACTTGCATATGACCATTATTTTTTAACGTTTTTTATCTACCATGTTACAATTCTTTGGAAAGCATAATTGCTAGAATAAGCCTGGCTTCAAGATTGTACAGGCAAAATGTAGCTGCCAGTGCAATGGCTTGTCAGGGTACCCACCAAAACAGCCCCTGACACGTTGTACAACGCAGGGAGCGTTGGGGGTGTTGAAGTGAGTCCTAGAGTTAAGTCTGAAATAAACAACTGGAAAAAAAAAATGACTAGCACGTGAAACCAGGAGTGAATGCAGTGATGTTCTTGTTGAGCAGGGTGGGATTTGGCTGGTGGTGGCGCCGTTCCTGTGCACTGTGGAGTTTATGGCACTGGGACGTGCTCCAAGGATGCAGCAGCTCTGTCTTTCCGTGTGGGCCCTGCTTTGCTTGGGTGATGTGATGAATGGGGTGATTCTTGCCTGGCTGCTCCCAGTTCTTCCGGATGCTGTGGGCAGTGTTAGTGACATATCCCTGCTGCAGCTTCTTTCCTCTGGTTCTGGGATGTTTTTATACGGGTGGGAGTTTAGTAGTGGCTGTGCAGCTCTCCTCCGTGTTTGCCGGGTATGTCTTACTCCGCGGGTGTTGCTGCTTCTGGCTCCACTTAACTTTTGCCTTTTCTGAGATTTTTAATTATTAGACATGGTGCTTGGACAGAACCCTGCTCTACCTGACCCCAATTTAACATGTTCTTATCTCTAAATTCATTTTTATCACTCGATCAAATACAAGTTTTCTGACTTTCCTGATGTAGGACCTGCTCATCATTTTGGCTCAGACACTGCCTTCCCCTCTATTGTGGCAGAGTTAGGGTCTTTAATGTGGGATTATGCTGTGAGCAACCAGCAGCCAGGAGATCTGAGTTAGTGCCTTCATTCCATCAATGTTTCCCCAGTGTATCCTTCCTTCAGACAGTTTTTTACCCTGTTCTGGAAAAGAAATGAATCCTATGGGAATACTGCAGGGGAAGAGAACAAGGATCCTTTTTGCCGGAAAGAAGCCTAAGGTGATTCTCCAGCAAATTTGCAGAGTCGGCGTGGCTAGAGAGCCACCACCTTCACTTCTATAAAACAAAATTCTAGACATGAACGTTGCTGATGTACATGAACAGTCCTAATGCAACAACCCATCTATGGATCAACCCATCCGTGACAGGGAGCCGGGAGGAAGCAGGAGCCTCGGAGCACATCCCAGCTCAGCCACAGCCAGAGCAGGACCTGTGACTGCCCCTGCGACGGGATTCTTGGGAGCAAGGGAGTCGTGAGGTGCTGTGTTTGCAGTAATGAGCATGGGGCTGCGTTTAAAAATGCACAGAGTGAGAAACTAGGCAAATTAATGAAGGTGAAACAACTGGGGAAATTAATGCATCTCCCAAGCCTATCTCAGAATAGGAAGAGGAAAGGTTCACTAGATTGGCTTTCACAAATATAAGCGGGAAAAATTCTGTGAAGGAAGCAAATTTAATACTAAATGAAAGAGATTACTTAATTAGGGTTTAAAATTGCTTTGCGGCAGAGTTGCTTATCTTAGGAGGAAAGACTAGGAAAAACACTTGAGTATGAGCAATTGGTCCTGCAAGAGCAGTTTGACAAGGTATTTGTTAGACTGTTGTCTAAAATTGGATTGAATAAGGTGTTGACTTGGAATAGTGCTGTAAGTATGTAAATGGCAGAGGCCCGAGTTGGAGGGATGATAGGTGCATTGCCACACTTCCTCCACGGAATTGTCACCTATCCTCTTAAAAAAGCAGTCACAGCCTTGCTGTTTTCTCTTGTTTGAGTGTTTGAACTGTGGCTTTATTAATTGTGTGTGTTATTTGGAAATATACTTCTAAGAGTGTGATTATTTTTTTTTTCCCTGACCTTTAAAATACCCTATTCAATGGCCATCAGTTTACCAGCTCCCTTGCAGTTACTTTTTGGACAAGTGTTCCCTTTCCTAACCCCCGTGATTTATCTGTGCCTTTACAAACCATGGTTAAATCTACTATCTGGCTCACATGCAGTTGAGGTTTGATATTAGTAGGGTATTAAAAGAACATTAGTAATTTTAAACAAAAAAATACCACCCCTCTCTTCCCCTCGTCCTCCCTCCCAAAATTAAGATGATGGGGAAGCAACAGGAGGGCTTTCTGCACAAACCAGCAGTGCCTTCAGCATCTGCAAATGGCAGATGTAAGAGACTTAATGCCAGACTGGGCTCCTCAGTCTTGCTGGGAATCCACGAGCTAATGAGCTGAAACTGGTGAATCTTTCAGACTTCTCCTTGCCTGGCTCAGCAGCCCGGCTTGGACTTGTCTGCAGGAACACAGCTCTTTGGTGATCTCTACATCTTTGCATGCTTTTTTTTCCTCAAGTGCAGCAAGCTGTCAAGAGAATTTTCTTCTGTGCTTTCTTAGTTCTGGGTTGTCAGATGGTTTTAACGTTATTATTTTTAAAAGCAACTTTTCAGATTTGATAAAGCAGACATTACAGCTAAATATAGACACTTGCTAGTTTTCTGAGATTTGGTATTAATGATATTTCCTTACCAACTTTCAAGTCTGAGATTGATTATTTTCAGTTATGTTATCAAAACACATTGAATAAAGTTTAAGGAAAGAAAGATTTTAATCCATTTTCAGAAGCTGAAGGGTTTTAATATTAAGTGTTTTTTTAAAGTCAGATTCACCCTAGGAATAGAGAACTTCAGAAATTTGGAGGTAAAATTGAAGGAGGACTGGGTTTTGCTTTGTAGCCTAAACGTACTTACTGCTACGTCTAGCTTTCTGAATCTTGTATCAAAAGAAGTAGGAGGTTACACAGACCATCGCTCTTGACAGTGCTGCTGCCTCTTCTCCTCATTTTAAGTGGACTGGTTCACTTTTAAGTTAATAAGAAGTTGTCATCCTCAGGAGGTCATAAATAATTTCAGCCACCAGGAATTCATGATCAGATCCCATCAATAGGATTTTGTGAAAGCTTCAGTTACATTTTAGTCCGCTTTCTCTTGGTGGAAATGGTCAGGAAAAGGCAACTTCTAACGCACGTGGCGATGCTGTGCTTATCTTATCTCTGTGGCAGGGTCCTGACTCCCCTATCCTCCGATTTTTTTCCCCAATTGTCTGTATTTTTCTCTCCGTGTTCTTCCTGCTCAGCCGCCCCTTTCCTTTGCACATGGCATATGCTGCACCAGATGCAGAGAGGCAGACTGCAAAAGGAGGATGAAGCAGACTCCGTGCAATCAGCAAGGGACTTCATTACCGCCTGCTCCTTCCGTAGGAGACATTCAGCTGCCGCCTTCGGTGACAGGCAGTGGCACAAGTCGCTGACTTAAAAGGGCAAGTATATTGCCTCTTAAATGTAACATTTAAAGGAAGACAAACCAATTGCCTTAGGCTGGAGTTTGACAGAGCTACGGCAAGCGGAGTGAGCGCAGCAATTCTAATAAATTAACAAAATATTGCTTTAAGATTTGTTCACCTAATGAATTTCAAATAAAGTAAAGCTCTGGTGCTCTCCAGGAACTCAGAAACTCTTTTAATTATGTAGGGAAAATATATTGCTATTTTATTTATTCTCTTCTCCTTGTCCTCAGACCCAGCTGTGGCTTTTTCTGTCCCCTCTGCCATGCAGGACTGTCCTTTGCAGCGAAACGGGGTGTATGTGGGAGTGAGTCTCTTCTGCACACTGGCTCTGCTGTTTCCACACAGGCTGTTGGGCTTTGCCCAGGGCACGTCACGAGCCGTTCCTGTGGTCAGCACTAACCACTCATCTCGGCAGTGATTTGTAACAGTTTACAGTGCTGACGCTGCCCGAGAAAGGAGATTTTATAGCGTGTCATTTGCCATTCAGCTCCCTTAAAAAGTTTTTTCCTCATAATCAGCCTTCAGCCCCCTTGCTGTGATTTAAGTCAGTTTTTAACCTGCCTGCAGAGAAAAGAGAGAGAGAGAAAAATTGATTCCCATCCTCTTTGAAGCCTCCTTTTACATCCGTGAGGGCTGTTAGCATGTCACTGCCTCCCCAGTCTGTGTTTTTTAGGCCAGACAAAAGTGGTGCTTTCAGTGTCCCCTTAGAGGTAGCTCATGCTTCAAACTTCTGATGGTTGTTGCTGCTCCCATGTGGGATCTTCTGTCCAGTTTGTCTTGTATATAACTGCTGGTGCCTCTGGTGCTTCTTTGAACAGTGTCACACTGGTGACTTCTGCCTGATTTTCTTGCGTCTCTTCCAGCAGTGCTGCTTGCTGAGACAGTAATTAGGCATCAGGTATTTTTCTTCACCACTGTGTAGACCTTGCCGTGCAACTCTTTCTTACTGCTTTCACATCATTTCTTCAGTTTATAAGAACATTTTGAATTCTCTCTATGTTCTTGGAAGAGATGGCCTCTTCTCCTATTTGATTTCTTCTGCAAATTTTCTTAATAAAATGGAAATAAATATGTAATACTATGCGAGTGAGGAGCCCTCAGTGCTTTAGTTGTGCTATCCTGCTTTGGAAACAGTGAATTCCTAAATATTCTGTGCCCCATAGTGCATATATCTGTGTACTTCAAGGACTGAGATCTTGGAACATATTTTTTTTCTGGGTATTTGACAGCTGTTGCTATCTCAGAAAACAAGAGAATTAATTGCAGAACCAGTTGCGTGATCCAGGTTTAAAAAGAGCTGACAGAGCTACTGTCCAGCAGTACTGGGGCTATCCAGGCGTTTCTCATTTTGTAGAGTTTTGCATGCACACAAGTCATCCTGTAGGTGTTACAGCCTTCAGATAGGATTCTCCTGAACAGCATAAGCGCTTATCTCCATGCTGGTCGTCACTTTTTATAAAAAAACATAAAAGTGCATCTAGCCCCAAAAGGTGTGTGGAGCGTACCTAGAGGCGTATCTAGAGGCTCTGCAGATCATCTCTGTGTCTCGTGAATGCCACTCATGCTTCAGTAAAAACNTCGTCACTTGTTATAAAAAACCATAAAAGTGCATCTAGCCCCAGAAAGTGTGTGGAAGGAGCGTATCTAGAGGCTCTGCAGATCATCTCTGTGTCTCGTGAATGCCACTCATGCTTCAGTAAAAACAGTGGTGAGTAGCTCACATATGCACTGTTAACAACATATGTGTTAATTAGCTTAGAAGTACATTAGAGTTAACTGGAGAAGTTTCTGATTAAAATAAGTCCAAAAATGTGAAGTAGTTGTATCCTGAGGTGGCATCAGTGCATTCATAGGTATAAATTACTGGGGGAAAAAGGGGAAACCCATTTTCACTCATGCTAAGAAGTGAGTAACCATTATCATTTTTCCTTTAGGAAGCTGTTTTAGATGATATGTCTGAAGAGGGGAGTCTATGCAAGGCCCGGGATGCTCACCCACAGAAAAGCCCTCTGCCGAAGGCGGGCGCCTGCTGCCACTGGGCTGGCAGCCTCGTGGGGAAAATCGACAGATTATCCACAGACCTAACGAATGTCTATGACCAGCTGCAGGAGCTTGTAGCTCATCGCAAGTCCGCGTGGCATGAGAAGGTAAGGCCCTGGGTGGCTGGTGCGATGACACGAGCCCTCTCAGATCTGTGTTTCTCAGTCTTGTTGCTATAGCCCGTCCCAAGGCACCCTCGCTTCTGCTGTTCTGTATCAGTCTTGCTACAGACTTGATGTCAAGCTACAATTTTCTGTTTATGCCCAGAGCATGCCAGGTACTCCCACAAACACAAAAAGATCTGATGAAGATACAGGCGTAAGAACTGGTAGGTTGTTTTCATGTCCCCGGGAAAAGAAGAGTTCCAAAGTGTCTCAGGAAGCAGGGGATGGTCAAGAGGTGAAGGAGCAGTTACTGCACACACAGCAGTAACAAAAAGATATTTGCATCAGTATTTTGTATCCATTTTTTGGGGGGGGGGGGGGGACAAGGAGGGAACTGATTTTTCTTTGTGTCTCTTAGCTTAAAGCGTTGGTAGATAAGATTACAATTCAGTTGAAGAAATGAAGAGTAGGATGTTGTTAGATCAGGAAACATCTGCCCAGCAGTCCTAAAAAGTCTGGCACAGAGAAAGTATGTGAAGAACAGCTGCTTACTCTCTCCCAAGGTAAAAACAAGCAATGTGCTGGAATGGGTTTCAGACAGGCAAAAGGAGCTGCTGCTTCGCAATGTATGGGAACTTCTTCCCCGGGGACACTGTGAGTATTAACAGGGGTGGGTATTTACAGGGGTTCAAAATCTGTTGGACAAATTCTTGGAAGAAACATCTATTGAGTTATTAAATAAGCAGTTATGAATTTTAAGCTTAGGATGTTGCAGGGCAGGCTGGGGGACTATTCCAAAGAAGTATCTCAGGGTATTTGCTTTTGCTTTGTACCCTTCACTAGTCACTTGCTGTTGGCTGCTGTCAGCAATGGGCTGCTGGTCTAGACAGGTCTCCAGTGTGGTCTGATTTGGCTGCTGTTATTGGAAAACTGGCATGAACATAGCAGAACAAATAATATTTTGAATTCTAATAATAAATTTTCCAGTGGATGATTTCTAAAGCAAGATATGCTCCAACTCTTTTTTTAATGTAAGTGCTGTTAAATATTATGCCTGATATTGCATAATAATAATAATAATACTGTAACTGGCTATGCATAAATCAGAGTAATAAAAGACACAAAGAATAACTGAGGAAATCTTCATTGTGCATTGAAATAGTGGCCTTGTTTAGGTTTGAGTGATGGCTGGTCAAGTTCCAGTGTTTCTTAAATTCGGTGGATGTCATCGAGCATGTTACTGTGGGAAACAAATGGAGTGCATCTTAGTGTGCTGTTGTTAAAAGGGTGGTTTATCACAAGTGCCTTTTCTTCTACATCCCGCAGAACAGAAGCATTTTATAATGCTACATGACAGAATTTTTTGGAATGCCGGAGGTCAGATGACTCCCCATCAGTCCTTTTTATATCAACTCTTACTTCTATCAGTAGTGCTGCTTATACGATGCTTTCTCCCTTCTTTTTCCCCACAGTCCGGATGCTTTCTGAATGCAGACTCTTCTCTCAAGTGTGTATTTCTACCCCCTTCAGTCTCTTCCCTTGAGAAATAAGCTTATCAAATCTTTCCTTCCTCCCTTTAGTCAAACAAAGAGAGGATACAGTAGTAGCTGAAGTGGTCATTGTCTCTGACTTGCTATCTTGGGATACTGAGGCATCTGGACATTGTCTTGATGCTGACAAGCATGCCCAGCAGTTTGTTATAGCTCTTGTGCCTACCGCCTTACCTTGGGCTTTGCAGAAGACACGTGCTTATCCACAGAAGAATTATCTCTGTTGTTACCAGTAGGCCTGATGCTGTCCTAGGCAACTGAGCAGCAGCTCTCCTGAAGAACAGGGCTGAGGACGCAGGATTACGTGCAGCATCTTGTGGAAGAGAGCACAGTTTTTCTGAAAATAAATCACGATCCAAAAATCTGCTGGAGCTCTTTGCGTGCATGTTCATTGGTCCCTTCAAGGGAGGTTGGATTGACATAGTTTACTTTGATTTACAAGTGACATTTGATAAAGTTCCCTGGAATGATTCTCAGTGAGAAAACAAGCATGCGACTATCTTACCTTTTTCCTTAGAGCCAGCAGCAGATTAGGGAGCAAAGACGAGGCGTTTGCGATGGTTTTGCGGAGTAGGTGGTGGTCAGCAGTGGAGTCTTGTGTGCCTCTGCTGTCCATCATCTGCAGGGCTGCCCTGTGAAGGGGAGGTGGGCAGCGAGGTGCGGAAGTTGACAGATGAAACTGCCTCACTGGTAGCAAATGTTCAGCACAACTGCAAAGGTTTGCAGGGTTTTATTGTGGCACTGAGTAGTGAAGTGGTAAAAGAGCAGATAAAATTGCAAAGAGGTAAGTCTAGTAAAATGCAGGTGGAAGGGGACCATCCTCAAAGGAAAAAAAAATAAAAAGGCAGTTGAACTAGAAAAATCACAGGAAGGGCAAGTGATGATGGCAGAAGCTGTGGAAGGATTTCTCAACAAGGAACATTTAATATATTTTAAATAGATTTGCCGGATTATATTTTAAATATATCCTTGCACTAGCTTGTTGTCACACGGGAGCTCTTCCTTTGGTTGTGTGCTGCAGTGACCCTGAAATCATCTCCCATTTTAGGGACGTTGGCTGGAAGATAACTAGATGCTGCGGTGGAAGTTGGGTGATTTCTGAAATCCTGATTAATGTGATGGTTTTAGTGATATCCATTTATACAGGGCTTTCATTTTTGTTGTTGTGCTTTCCTATCCAATATGGAGCAAATACTTTTTTTAGTATTTTTGGGGGGATTTGTAAATGATCAAGAAGTTGAATGATGAGTGTAAAAGAAGATATCTTATTCCGAGGGAACTTCTGTTTGTTTGCTTCCGAGAGAACTTGTTTGTTTGGTTTTCAGAATTTCATTTATTATTTACTCTGTTTGACTGAGGTTTGATTTCAGATGTTTCGGAATGTGTTAAACATTCAGCAACCACAGCCTGGAATGCGGAGAGTATTTGACTCCAAATGACAGTTTCTTTAGTTGTAGTCAAATAAATACTCATGCCCTGCTGAGCTCTTGTTAAAGCTTGTGATGTTGTAAGGGAGGATTCTCCTCTTCGCTAGCATTTAAAAGCGAGCGCTGATGTGCTGGGTGGGCTCCTCGTCAGCCGCGGATGCAGGGCCCGGAAAGAGCAGACCCATTAATGTGAGCTCCAACATGTTCCCTTCGCGTCAAGCCCGATCCTCTGCAGCGGGATCGACAGCCGGGCTCGCATGCCTGGCTTGTGCCGTGTGCGAGCGGGGAGAGCTGTGAGATTTAAGAGGTTGCAGTCCTGTTCCGTGTCAGAACCACTTAATGAGAGGAAGGATGCACTGGAGCCTGTGTGTTTTTCCTTCCCCCCCGCTCAGCTTCTGCGTTTTATTTTCTGATCAGGCAGTGTTTGATGCAAAGAGCCCCAGTTGTTGACTGCGGCGGGGTTATGGCAGGTTTTGAACAATTTCCCATATCTCTTTCCGTATCCCTGTGTTTTTTCAAAATTCCCCTTTTTCCCCTTCCTTATGTTATTTTTAAAGTGTGCCAGGGACGTTTTAGTAAGCAATGTGCATAAAAGATGGAAGTACAGGCAAAAACCTCTTGTTTCTCTATAGCTCTTCAGATTGGAGAGCAAGCCAGGAAAGAGATACTGTGATCTCTTGTGCGTTTTTGGGAGGAGTGTTTTGGCAGTATGGGAGCAGGAAGGAAGATGCAGAGAGCTCGACCATCTGCCCTGAACTAGAATCACTGGTGCTTCGGTCTTCTGAAGGGGAAAACCGTGTCTGGAGTTCCTGCTCTTCAGGAATGTGCTGATGCTTGAAGAGCCGTAGCTGAAGTCAGTGTCTTGGTTGCAGTCTCTGCTTCTGGTTCACAACGATGCTACAGCAACCAGCCTCCCCAAACGCTTGAGGGAGGTGGGAGCTCCAGGAGAAAAGCAGAAGAGATGCCCTGGTGATCCACAGAAGAGATGCCATGGGGATCTGTAGGGTGTTGAGGGGGGACTGAATCTATTTGGCACCAGGATCTCCTGTTTTTCATGAAGGTGCAGAGAGGGCAGCTAGAGGAGAGTAATTGGATATTGGTAGGGCTGGCAGCAGCGATCCTCTGGGATGCCTGATCAGGCCGGGGTGGAAGGGATTGAAAAAGCCTGCAGGATTTCTCTCCATCAGGTGTAGTCCTCTGGGTCACTCGGACTTGATGCCCCTGCCACCTCCTCACAGCACACTGCACACAACCTTGTCAAAGCTCAAGAAAGGAGCTTTTCTTCCCCTAAATAATCTTCTGTTTATAAAAGAATGAATGGGTTTTGGTGCACTTTGATTTAGCACTTCATTATTTGAAGTAGGGAAGCTGTTCTAGAGGTTAATGCTGAAAAATAGTCTTCCATCTTTCTGGTGTTGCTTTGTTGTTGCTGTGTTGAATTTTGTAGTTGCGCTTCCAATATTTTTCCATTTCGGTAAGGAACTGGGTGGCGGGAGGATCACTGTGAAGGCCAGAAAAGCAGGTAGCTCCCTCGTAGCCAGGGCTCGGTGGTTTCAGGAGCAGATTGAGCTTGCATGAAAGGAAGGGCACGTTCAGAGTGTGTGAGTGAAGTGTCTCTCAAAGGCTCGATTTTGGTCTCCCTTGTGCCAGCCGTGGGTAGCCCTGATGGGTTTAGAGCGAGCACTGTGTGTGCAGCCTTCCCCACCACGGTGCCAGGCTGGGATGCATCCCCACTCTGCTCGGGGCAGGGCTGCAGCTGAGCTCCCGCTGCAGAACCCTCTCAAGGTTTGGCAAGAGCTGCCTTTTATTCCCCATTTTCTTTCTTGCTTTTTTTTTTCCTTTAAGCAAACTGTTCCCATTTCATCTTTGCTATTTCTGCTATTTATTCTAGCTCTGAGGGCTTTCTGAGGATATTCTGAAGATATTAGTCGAGTGAGTAGTTAATTATCCAAGCTATCTGGGGTGCAGGAAGCGGTGGAGCAGTGGGGAATAGGCTGCTGCCGCCGCTCATTGGGCAGGAGGAAGGAGCTAGTTTGAATTTCAAAGTGTATTAGCATATTTCCTTACATAACCCCGTCCCCCCTTGCCTTTTTCCCTTCCCCTTCCCTTCCCCCTGCGTCGTGGCGCTCCGCTTTGTGGATGCAGCCCTCCATCTGGAGCTCGGAGCAGCTGTCAGCAGAGCTTTTCATGCAAAAGGAAATTGAAGAACTAGCAAGGCCACAAGAGCAGCTCTGGGAGCCGCATGGTTGGCTGGACCCAGATGTCTGGGCGCAGGGGTGGGAACCCGGGGAGATGAGCAGAAACCTCCGTCCCAGGGCGCGATGGAGGCCGTGGGCAGAGGGGCAGAGCCGGTGGGTCTTGTGATTGTTATTTAGTTAAACGCCGGATTAGATTTGCTGCTGGAGGAACTGCAGATTTGGCTTATTCGAAAGCACGGCCCTGTTACGCAGAGGGAAGTAAAATTCTGCAGTTTGCATTCACTTTTTGCTTATATATTTTGTAGCATGGGTTTGTGTGTCACTTCTTTATCCATATTCCCAGCAGGAGATCTGAAGTTGGGTCTTTTTGGAGTCTGCAGTGCAGATGGAGGCTGTTACTGGAAGGCGGGTGCTCTCCTATCTTGGACGAGGACAAGATGCCCTCTCCATGCATCGCTTCCCTTAGCAGCAAAGCTGACATTTGTTCCAGGTCAAGCAGAGATGTCTTTTTCATTAGACCTTGAGTCTGTTTGTAAAAACACATGGAAAGTTACTGTAGATAATCAGAGCCGGGAGGTTTTTTGAAAGAATCTTGCTCGTTTCTGACAAGTTGGTCAAGCTTGGCTAGTCAGTGCTGAGCTTGCGGCATGCCAGGGGATGGAAAAGTTAAGGATTTATTCTTTGTTTGCAGATGCAACTTGCTGTGCAGGTTACCCAAAGAGTGCTGAAGAGTGAGAGAGAGGGAGTCTATGCACCAGTTGCTAAATCAGCAAACTGCTTTCAAAAACGCACAAAAACCTGTAACTGAAAGTAAATTATCCAGCCTGGCATTTTTCATGGGCTTGTATCTTTGGAAAAGCTTCAGCTCCTCGGGGAAGAGCGAAGCATTAAAAGCTAGAGCGCTGTCTTCTGTGTTATGCACAGAACCCATGTTTTGGCGTATGCGTGGGTGAGGGTTTTCCCTGCCTCCCCAAAGATGCGGCTTTCCTCTCCTTTGCAGGAATGTTTGCTCAGGTGACAGGGTCTGTTAAGATGCAATCAATAACCAGTGTTAATATTTTATTCATATCATTTGCTAAGTCGTTGGATACCAACCAAGTCAATGAAAACAGGCAGTAAATACATCTGAAAAATTATACTCCGATAAATTTTAGATGAGCTTTATTTAACAGTAAACTGTAAAAGAAAAGAAAGCCCATTCCTGCGGGAGAATGTGTTTTGTAGCCATTGTAAATGTTTTAGTGCCTTTTTTTTTAAAGAAATAAGTGTAGTACTTAGTTTTCACAGATAAAACCTATAAAACACCTCTGAAGATTAGGGATGCCTGCTGGCCTTCTTGATGTGCAGATTTGCAAGCATTGTAAGAACGCAGGTCCCAGCCCTGGATGGGAAGAGGTTGGAGGACAATGGGTGGGATTTGATGGGACCGGGTTTGTTTATGGCATCTCTGAAATCGAGACTCTCTAGCTGGTGCTGAGCCACGGTGACAAATGCCATCCTCCACGTGGGCAGTGTCCTGGGGACGGGGAACTGATTAAACACCATCGCCGGGGGCAGTATTTTAGAGCAGCTCTCCCTGAAACACCGTTAGAGTGTTTTAGTGAGCCTTTCATAGTGGGCTTTTAGGAGAGTAACTTCCAAGCAGCCATCTGGCTTGCTTTACAACTCCAGGCAGACCCTGGGATGAGTTTCTCCTCCAAGAACAGGAGTTAAAAATGCGTATTTTGCAGTGATCCTTGGGCTTTGTATGAGCTGGTAAAGTGCTTTGTGCTTTTTTTGGAGGGGAAATGCTATTTGCATTCCTGCATCAAATAAACTTTCAGTTGCCTTTTTTCTAAAAACCTCTTGTTTATTTCTGCGTGGCTTTGCTCTCCCAGACATCTGCCCTGAAACCAAGGGTATTGACCGTAAGAGAAAAAAAACGACCAACTCATTTCTGCATCTTTATCTCTTATACTTGGAGCAGAATTGACATATATTTATAATTTAATATAGTCAGATCTTTTCTCAGCCAGGAATGCATCCAAATAAAGGCTCAATATACTTCTGAGCTCAGAATCCACTACTTTTATTGCTTTGTCTTGTGCTGTTGTTACGTTTAGACTGTGCTACCCGAGGACACTTTATCTGCCCTGATGCAGCCCTGCTTGGCCAGAGCAGGGATGACGATGCACAGGGCTGGGTAAGGGGCCAAGGTGGTAGATCTGCAGTGGTGATGCAAAGTCGGAGGTAGATTTTCTAAAGAAATTATTTCCGGTTTGTGGGTGGAATAACCTCTAAAAAGTAATTTTTATTTTCTTTGCAACTTTTGTGCTAGGAAGGCCATTTCCTGCAAATCTGAACTACCAGGTGACAATACCTTCTTGTCTGTCTGAGGGTTCATTATATAATATATATTTATATAAACATTCCCCTTTTAGCCCTGTATGTGTGAGCATTCCTTGAATTAGTTGTTTCACATCCTGCTCTCCCCAAGCAGGATCCTGCAGGGCAGTAAGTGCACATCACCCTGCTCTCAAGGGGCTACATTTATATTTCACAGAGGGGTAAAGCTCTGCTTAAAATGGAGCAGTGCCCTCCAGATCTCTGCAAGTCACTTAGATCTGAGAGGGTATCTCTGTCATCAGTGTTCATCTGTGCTGCCCAAGCTAGAAATTTGGAAGAACAAATTGAAAAAGTGAGCAGTTTATTATAGGAAGCAGCACTTGTCTGTCGTCGTCTTTGTAATTTGTGGCTGTCAGGGTCTTTTTCAAAGTAGCAGCACAGCCTTTTTGCAAATGTCTCAGTTACTTACACTGACATACGGTGGTTTTCCTATAATGACTTTTCAGTGTGGCTGTTGCTGTGCTAATTTTTGTGATTTTTTTTTAATTGAATTAGGAAATCTAAAATAGTCTAAACATAGCTCAGAACTGTAGTGAGAAAGAAATGCGCTTTGAAAGGCTGGGCTTTTAGACTGCAATTCTTGTGGCTATTGTAAAATACTGGAGATCTTAACACTTTGAGAAGGAACTGGAGGTTTGTTCTGTGCTATGGGGATTTTCACGTGTGAGAGCTGTCTCCCTGGGAAAATCTCCTGTGCCTCACGTAGGAGATACCTGCAAGGTTGATGCTCCTGTCTGGATCCAGGTACCCTGGAGGTACCTGGTGGTGGGTTTTGCTACCTCCCTTCTCAGGAGGAAACACAGGAGGTTTAGAAGAGGTCCTGGCTCCACAGTGATTCTGGGTGTCTTTTTGAAGCTGATGCTTCATGTCTGGTTAGGGACATTAATTTTCCCTTTATGGGACATTTGTGCACTCAGCACATGGTGTTGTGCTCCATCAAATGTTTTGTGTTTCAGTATTAGGATTTGCAGGTATACTTTGCATTTTTCTGGCAAACCCCTGAAAAATCTTCACGTCATTCCCTTAATGCTGCATCCCTTTTTATTTGTTTGTTTTAAGGTTGACTGGTTATCTTGACTCCAATCTATCAATGTGCTATTTAGATAAGTGCTGCTAAATAGAAAGGGATTTGTTTATCTTAAAAAATCAACAGAAATGTGATTGTGATTCATACAAGATCAAATCGTTATATGAAATCATCTTACTCGTATGCTTTAGTGAGATTTTCAACCTCCTTTACCCTGCTTCCTTGCCATCTTAAAGCTCTGAATTGGAGAACAGCTTGGATGCCATTCTGAAGGCTTCCCAAGTCCTTTCCAGTGTATAATTCAACGTATAATTAAAAGCAGCACATGACAGAAGTGCCCTACCAGACGGTTTGTGGTGGTTCTCATTGGTTGTTGCTATGTGCATGCCTGGTATTAAAACTATATTTTTAGTTCCTCCTCAGAGGACTCTTCCTCAATTAAAAAATGACCTTCTATATCTAGATAAAGTAGGTGCGTTGCCTCTCTGTGGTTTCCCTTTGAGTTTGTTTAGGAATCACAATAGGTGTGTCTGGGAGCTAGCCTCTGAATATACGGAGCGTCTTGCTTAAAATGCATAAGATGGAGATGCATACGTTCCTCTAATTGCAGGAAATTGCAAATCCGGGCAAAATTTGGAATGCAGCTGCTTGTATAATTACATCTTCTGTCAGTTGCTGTAGCTCGGCTTTGCAACCCTTCAAAATGTCTTCGTAGATTATAGTACAATTAATGCCCCCTATTAGTATTACTTTGTCTCTCCCCGCTTTTTCTTTTATTCTCCATCAATTCTGAAGACCTGAAGTTTTTTTGTTGTTGAACTAGTGAGCATTAGAAACTAGTAGTTATATTAATGTGAAATCTTTCTGTAGGTGTTAAGCCAAAGGGATTTTTTTTCCTCTTATTTTACTCTTTCTGGATTTTGTTTTTAGTAAAAAATACCCAATCATGGATCTTAAAGCAGCTTGATCTGCTTTACAGCATTATGTACTCTGTTTTCGCAAACATGTATGGCTTTGTAATGATAATGGATTGCAGAAAAGGTGTCAGATTTTTGGTAGCTAAGTGCTACAATCTGCTCATTAAATGAAGAGCAAGATACAGGTCACAATTGAGGGCTTAGTGAAATACGTTGGCTGTGTTTATACTACCACCACAACTAGGAAATGCTTTAAAAAATAGAAAGGGTTAAAAGAGGGGTAAAAGAATTTGGCTGGCTGTTTTAGAGATTAAAGATGTCCAGTATGAGTAATACATCAAGGGAAGTAGATTTTCAGTGGCAGCAGGCTTTTTTAGAAGAAAAATGATAAAACAAAAATCCAGTGGCTGAGGCTGTAACGAGCAAGAAGGTATGCGCTTTTTGAGTGCTTTTCACTGCTGAAACAACATAGCAATGGGTTGACTTCTTGGTTAGCTGGAGCTTGTGAAACAGAAGAAGTCTATGTTTCTAGAAGGGTCTCTAACTTAACAAAATGTTGGAGAACGCTCCAGAAATTACTGGCTGTGACACTGTAGCCTGCAGTATGTAATAGGTTCCTTATGACTTTAAATCTATAAATCCATGTGCATTGGTATTAAATGGGCTGTTTCAGAAGGAAATCAAGTTGTCTTTTGTACAGTCAAGGATCACACAAGAAGAAAGCAAGCTCATTTAGGCAGGACAGTGTGGGAAATGTTCAGCTATTAAAATAGGAAATGATGATTTTCAAGGTTTTTAACTGTCTACTCTTCACCTTGTTGAAATTGCTGCTGAAAATTAAACCCCTTTAAAGCTTGTGGCAAGGAAGCTTGATTCAATGAGAGGTTTTACAGAGCTGCAGTATCATTTCCATAACTTTCTTAGAGGTTTGAAATGATATTTGGGCAAGTTACTCTGACATGAATTTGAAATTAGAGGAAGCTATTTTTTATTACAGTGAAGCACCTGTTTAGTTTAGTGTTGTAATGATTCCAGACTAGCTGATTGCAGACCTTGCTTTTTGCTTTAATTTTTGTTTTTCTGTAAAAGCAGCATGTAGACACTTTTTTTCTGAAGGTCAGGGATCTAATTTTTGGAAGACACTGTTCAGCAAATGTTGGAACTTCATAAGCTCTGCAGCATCCTCTGCCTCACCCCCACCCTGTAAATTTTCCCAAGAGAAGTAGGAGTTGCAGGATTTGAATTTCCATCACTTAGTGCATTTGCAGCATCACATCGGAGCAAGAAGTGTGTCTTTCTCAGCTTCTCCAAGGCAGAACTTGTCTCTGTACCTATGTGCATCTGTTCTCTGGCTCTGCAAGGAAAGTACTTGCACACTTAAGGTGTTGTGGGTGGGAAGAGTGAGTGATCCCTGTGACTATTTTTTATTGTATTCCCCTTGTATTTAATACTCAGATCTTTCCACGGGTAGAGGTTGTAGGAGACTAACTGAAGGAGAAGATGACAGGCTTGGTTAGGAAAAGGTGAGGTGTGTTTGCCATTCCTGATGCCATCCCATTAGTGAGGTAAGACCAGACAAGTGTTATGTGAAATGAACTTGGAATTAAGCACTTTTTGGTTATTATTTTAAGATGTGGTAACTGATACAAACCTTCTCTTGGCATAAGAGCAAAAGGATTTTACTGTGAAATAAAGGATGAGATTAGAGAAAAATCTTATAATCCATTATTTAGATTATGTCCTAGCATATGTTTGTGCAAAACATTTTCTTTGCTGTGTGGGTTTTGCATTAAAAGGAGCTTATTTAGAAACCTATTCTAGAACTTCCATCCTGAGCACCCTTAGGTGAAGGACGCGCGGGCTGAGGCTTTGAGATGAACCTTGTTCTGGGGACGAGCAGGCAAAGATGAGAAAGCTGAAATGTTGTTACCTTGGTGAGTGCTTCCTAAGGCTGACAGGCAGAGAAAGTTATATTCTACTATTGCTTCCTTTTTTTAAATTAAAAATGGTTCTGTCTTAAAAGGTGACTTGTCAGTGATTGTTTTTGTGTCCTTGAGAGCACCATGGCTCTGATGGTTTGCTGCTATATATGCTGGCATCCAAAATATGCTTTTGATTTGCTCTTCCAACAGATGTTAAGGGAGTAGTGATGAAATATTGACTGCTCTTTTAATGATGGCATTTGCCTCATTCACGATATAATGGAGAACCCCCTTGTCCCTCCAGCCCCGAACTCCCACAGCAGAACAGCTCATGAGAGATAGTTGAGCAGGAAAGCAATAGAAAAGGCTGGAATTTGGCCCAAAATGAATCAAGTTTCTTAAGTGTCCCATAGAGTAGAAGAGAGCAAGGAGATAGCATTTTAGAAAGGAAAATGTGAAGAGACTTATAAGAAAAAGGGAGGAGGGTGACTTTTGCTGGATACAAGAGGCTGTGCTTTGCTAGCAAAATTGCTGGGCTTTGGAGAGGAGGGATAATCCATGGGACTTGTCAAAAAAAATCTCCAATTTATACTTTTTTATGAACTTAAGACATGAAAGAACACAAGCGAATAAAACTCGCAAGCGAGAGTATACGCAGATACAATTTTGTGCATATCTTAAAGCTTCATTAAAAGTGAAGCTACCATTATAGCACGTCACTAATCTAATACGGATTTTGCAGCAGAGTGATTTTTGAGCTTTCCCCCTTGTGATTTATTTTGTGTCTTTTCAAGAGGAGTATTACTGCAAGTTACTTGCACAGAGTTGCTTATGGTGGGCTCTGTCTTCCCCTTTATATGTTCTTGGTAATTTTGTTTATTATTTCCCTCTACTCATTTTTTCTTTTTTTCTTTTTTTCCTTTTGGTACTTGCTGCTGGTTTTCTCCATGCTGGCAGAGAGAGCTTTTTTAAATGCAGTCTACAAATCTTTCTGCTTCCTCTTTCTCTATTCCAGCTAGACTGTCAGTTGGGATTGCAGTTCTGCAAGGTTTTTCATGGGGTAGATATAAATATTCGATATAAATTTTAAGACAGAGCAAAAGGTATAAATAATGGTTATTTATAAACAGTGTTATTTAGGACCGCACTGAGTGCAGACAAGTAGGGCTGAGTTAGGAGCAGTTCGGAGCCAGTCGGCGTTCCTCGGCCCTCTTGGTTTCTGGAATGTGGTCCCCAATTAGCCATAAAGTCCCCAACATCAGATACTTTACTCTTTTCAATTCTCTGGTGTCAATAGGAGATCTACTTTTTTTTCAGAGGCTGCTTTGGACAGGAGAGCTTTAAATAAAGTTCTGAAATCACCTGCCCTAGAAGTACAAAAAAATCATGGCAAACTGGATGCTGATTAATGTTTTCAGAGGAATGTGATGCATTTAGGAAAGTCGATGAGAGCAAAGGCAGGATGACTTGGCAACTGGGTTGCTGCATCATTCACATTTCCTAATTTCCTTTTGCTCCCCATCCAGAGAAGACAAGATCCGAGAGGCTTTGGTTCCTTGGGACTTGGAGTGGTAAGGAGCAGGTTGCACTGTTTTTCCCAGTGAAGTCGGTCATCGTAGCGTCCTGGGACCCGTGCTGAACTGGGAAGAACAGTTTCTGTTTCAAGTTGTGTGCGTATGGAGTTCATAAAGGGAGTTCATAAAGTGATATTTGAGAAATGCGTGGACAGATCGGATTGGAGGCAGAAAAGGTGCTGTCTCCAGCTTGTACATTTTGCTTTCTGAACAACATAATTCAGTGGTCGGTGACAGGTTACCCCAGCAGTAGCAGGATCGTGTCAGGACTCGCTCTTTCCTCCGTGCAGCTCTGCGTGTGCTGTGCTGGGTGGGTTGGTTAGGACTCCTGCATGCCATGGGAGGCTTTATTTCAGTCTAAAGCATTAAAGCACACACTGACCCTGAAGCGAGTGCAAAAGGACATCGTGTTTCAATGGACTCGGTCACAGTGTCTGTAACTTCCCTTCTGCACGTCCCGACAGGCAGGACAAGGGCTGCCCTGAACAGCTAACTCAGTATTTCGCTCCAGAGCTGGGTAGGTACCACAGTTCGAAGATGCTGATCTCTCCTCTGCGTGATTCCCTGTGTATTTTCTCTTGAGGTGCCCTGGGTCCCTCTGCGATGAAGTCGCTTCTGGAGGATTGGAAATGATTATCACACTGCTGTGTTTATTCGGAGAGGATGCACCGCAGTTGTCAGCACTACGAATCTAGTTGGGAATTCAAGTTTTGGCTGGTAGATCGAGACTGAAAGGCAGAGCTGTGGGACAGAGAAGGGCAGGCACAAAATGCTGAGGCTCCTAATCTTTTACAATATGTTTGTTTAATATAAAGTGGTCTGCTGAGATTGTTTTGCAGGGTGGATTAATCATTGTATGCTGACTAATGAGAGACAGCAAGCTATTAAAGAGAAGCAATTAACCATATAGCAGGAGGTTATTGGGTGTTTTCGTGGGTCTTCAGGATGTGAGAAGTAAAGACTACTACTTGAAGGTAACCTTTAGAGGTTTTTATCTGTTAGATTCTACAGGCAGCAGCAAGAGTACTCGTGGGCATGTGCATGGTCGCAGAATTCAACTGTGACCAAGAACATCAGTGCAAAAAAGATCAGACTTGCTTTCCCACTCATAACTGTTCTGATATGACATAAATAATGCTTTGCTGAGCTTGTTCTCCTATTTCGTATTCTTTATTTCAGAATTTTCCTATCTTAATTTCATCTAATGTTGCCTCATGAAATATTGGCCCTCTTTGCGTGCAGTGCCTTTGTGACACTCAGATGTCAGAATTGCTGTTACACTTCTGCCCCAATTGCTCTTACAGATAGACTGTTATCCTTGTCTTTAGAGCTGATCTTGCTGAGGTCCGGTAAGATCAGCTATTCCTATGATGAATTAAAGCTCAGTGCACTTAATGTTGAGAGGAGCATGCTCTTCCATCATGTGCCTTGCACAATGGGTAATAAAATTCTCCACTTCTTGCCAGTAGAGAGTATGAAAACCAATGTTTTATTAGAAATGCTTTTATATAGCCCGGCTAGTATTCTGTCTGGGTTTAATGCAAAAAATAAATAACATTTTGTGGACTCTGTTTGCTGAATGATTTTGTTTTTTGTGAGTAAGAGGAGATTTTTCCCATCCTGATTCGACGATGTTAAATCCGCTTTTTGTAAACTTCACTTTCCATTTATTCCTTGGTATTGGGGAGGCCAAGATAACGCTGAAGTTATTTTTTCAGTTTTGTTTCTTTCAAAGCAGCGTTAGAAAATTGGACCTCAGATGTTCATTTAGCCAACAGCAAACGATGTCCTGGGATTCCTTGGGGATTATGGTAACGAAGGACTCTTGGAGTTTTGGACAAGGGCAAAGATAGACTTCTCCCTACTTCAGCTCTCTGTATTCAAATGCCTAATGGACAGCAGTCTCCTTGAGCAGTTGGTTCTGCATTGACAAAACCCTTAGGAAAATTTCAGAGGAATTTGTCCCTTTCCTTCTTGATGGGTTTTGGTTTTTCTGTTTGGCCTCTCTGGAGAGGGTCTATTTCTTGGCTGCAAAGCACATGGAGGATCCTGTGATGAGGGCCCCGGGGTAAGAGTGCTCAATGAAGCCCCTGGTCTCATCAGTGTGACGAGGACATTTGGCTGCCCTCATGTTGGGATGTTTCACCCTGAATGAGAACATACCCGTCTCCTGTATGTCAGGAGCTTCTGAATTTGGGTCAGTGATGAAACCCTTGTTACTGAGCTAGGGAGAATCCCTTTTGTCTCAGGATGTGTCAGCTGGTTTGACCCTGGTTAATGTGAGCAAGAACTGCTGGCTTGGTACCAGCCTCGGGACTTGGTGCCCGAGGTTCTTGCAGCTGGAGCTGCTTTGAGCTCTGAGCAGTTGTTCTTCAGGGGGACACCAAACTATGCTTGATCTTACGGGGAAATGATCTGAAGGATGAGGGAGTTCAGGTTCACCCCATGGCCTGGGATGCAGAGCAGCTCCATCGATTACAGAGTCACAAGGGGCTCCCTCCCATTAACACTGAGCTTGACCTGAGCTGAGCTCTGGCTAAAGGATTTCTCCCTGGAGCTGCAATGAAGCATTTCATGGTTCATTATCTGCACGGTAGGAAACCGTGTCTTATTTTGCAGCTAAATGTCTAACTCTAATTTTCATCCATTTAATCTTTGTGTGCCTTTGTTAGCAAAGCCTGGTCTCTCACTGGTTGCTTTTTCATATGTTTGCCCTGCACAAACAAAACAGTTTGAGCTCTTGAAGTCTGCTCTTAGGAGGCTTGTTTTGGGGCTGTGAATCCTAGAGCGAGCTGCCTTTGGATACTGCTCTCT
>VWPW01012867.1:753-81281 GCA_013389825.1 Crypturellus undulatus
AGGCCACCGTCATCGGGGAGAGGAGCAGCAGAACACCAGCGCCTCTCCCTGGGCCTCTCCCCTCCCCTTCACCAGACAGACAGACAGGCAGGGACCACCAGGACAGAGCTGCAGGAAGTCCTGCTTCAGAACCTGCTCCTGGCAGCAGCAACACCTCCCTGAGCACTGTCTTCCCTAGCAACATCCTCAG
The DNA here is from genome assembly GCA_013389825.1 of Crypturellus undulatus. Lineage (NCBI taxonomy): Eukaryota > Metazoa > Chordata > Aves > Tinamiformes > Tinamidae > Crypturellus > Crypturellus undulatus. The sequence goes on from VWPW01012867.1 coordinate 944, forward strand.
GGAGAGCGGAGGGGACGAGCAGGCGCGAGGTGGCCTGAGAAGTGTCAGAATGGCCAAGCTCAGCCTTGTGCTCAGGGAGAGGCTTGGGGAGGCCTGTGGCTAGAGGTGCCTCCCCAGCTCCGGCTGCCTGTGGTCTAATTGAACCTGACGGAGATGATGAGGCAGGAGGAGCTGCTACGGGACAATGGAGAGCTCTGCAGCGAGGCAGAGACTCCACTAATTAGCCCCGCACTCAGCACAGTGTCCCTCTCACCTCCGCTCACTGCAATAAACCTGCAATAAACATCTGTGCACTGTGCAGTGGGAGTCAAGAGTGATTCTTCTTCCCCAGTCTCACCCTCCTCTCGATCACAAGAGTCCCACAGGCAGGGGACTAATGAGAGGGTATCTAATCAGTGTCTATAAGTACCTCAAGGGAGGCAGTGAGAAGGATGGTGCTGGCCTCTTTTCATTGGTGGCCACCAACAGAACTAGAGCAAACGGTCACAAGCTGAAGCATCAAAAGTTCCACAGGAACTTAAGGAAAATTTTCTTGACAGTGAGGGTGACAGAGCCCTGGAAGAGGCTGCCCAGAGAGGTTGTGGAGTCTCCTTCTCTGGAGATCTTTAAAACCCACTTGGGTGCAGTCCTGTGCCACATGCTCTATGTGACCCTGGATGTGCAGGGGGGTTGGACTAGGTGACCTCTAGAGGTCCCCTCCAACCTTAAGCATTCTATGATTCTATGATGCTATGATTCTATGATTCTATGATTCAAGGGTGGGTTACAGTTAAAGTTATTTAACGGCCTACATCACAACTCTTGCTAAAATATCTTGTGTCCTGGTGAGTCAGGTTTGCCAAAGAATTTATAACAAGCTCCCAACTAAGTGACCAGATTTCCAAAAATTACACATACTGGATAGCCATCATTTTGAAGATCTAGAGCCCTTCTTACAGACAATGGACAACTGAAAACCTGACCAAAGTAGTGAGGATCTTGGATTTTGCTTCACCTGAAAGATTTTGCTCTCATTGAGCAAGATAGCTCGTGGACTTAGAGGGCAGAACATCACCTGTCAAAACATTGACACCACAGAGATTGTCCTTGGAGGTCTTCCCATCCAGGCAGTGATCCTTAATAACCCTGCTCAGTTTACGTAATGTGGCATCCAAGGCTCAGGATGATAGACTGCAGGCCATATGTTAGATCTCTGCATTTACTAAAAATAGGACATTTTTCTGTCCTGCTAGGGACTAATCATTATAAATGTGACCAGAAACCTGGCACAACACCATAAGGCTGAGAGGAACAACAGAGGTCTTTCCTTCAGGCTTGTCAGACAACAACCTAATCAGAATCCTCTAAGGATGGGAAAGGGTTTATAACTCATAGCTAAGTTTCTTTTCCCTCAAATGCTTCCCTCAGTCTTTCATCCTTATCCTTTTGTAGAATAACATAAACAAATCAGGCACTGCTGACGCTGATAGAAAATGCCAATGACAAACATTGCTTTTTCTCTGCAATGTCCTTTTCTTTCTCTCCTGTACACTGCCAGCATTAAATGTCTACTGTAAAAGTTTTCAAAAGGTTAGAAAATACTGGCATAATAGTCACGTGTGGCTGCTTTCTCCTTCCTTTACACTAACACCTATTTTATGTTTAATAATAGCATTCATTTGAATCTGAAATTCACTTGGAGCCTATTAACTAAACACAAATTATTTCTGAGGGACGTAATCTCCCTTTGCTCACACTCCCATAAGATCCTGTCCTGCTGAGATTCCTGGAGGCTTGAGGAGCAGCATCAGCAGGCTGAAGTCTATTTCTTGACCACTTATATTTCTGGTCCATCTTTACTGTCTATCCAATTCCCTACACAGCTAATGTCACTGACTTTATATTTTTGAACATGTTCCAGAAAAGTCTATAAAACACAGCATTTATGCCCACCCTGATGATACAGCCCAGCTCCTACGCACACAATTAAGGGTGGTTTCTTCAGCTGGTCCTTCCCCGTAACTATGACATTGTATCTCAAGTGCCAAATGAACTCTTTGGGCTGCCATGATCTAACCAAGGCTACAAAAACCTCCAGAAAGGACATAGGGAAGGCAGCAGGAATCATTTTTCTTTATTTAACTTTTCATTTTTGCCTTATTGCCACAATAAAGTTGTGGCAATAAGTCAAAGTGAAAGAGAACACTTGTGAGTCCTTCAGAAATAGACCTTTGTTTTCTATCTTGAAAAAAGATCTAACCTGAATGCCCCCCACAGATACACAGAATTAATTTTCACTACTTTGTTTCAAACTCTTTATAAGCGGCTCTTGCTGAGTTTTAGATTTTATGGCTGAGCCTGTTGGATGAAAATACTTTCTGTCCACTTCTGAAGCTTGATTGATTAGTGCTGCTAGCTAAATAGCAGTCTGTATCAGCAGGTCCAGGCATGCACGCTGGAACAGGACTTGCAACACTTGCTTTGAATTCCCATATTTACACAGAAGCAAACTATAGAAGAGAACACAGTGCATAAGCAGAGACAGCATGAATATTTCATCTTGTTGTTCTGAGTCCATCTTTTGCCTCAGAGAGATACTGGATGAGACCAAGCAGGGAGTGCTAGGAGCACGGAGTGTCCTCACTGTTTGTCTGGAAGAGATGGTCAAGTTCATCTTCAGTAGGACACCACAGGAGCAACAGTTTTCAGGCACACTCTAAATACAGAAAGCTTGCAATGGTCTCTTTCTGTTGTGAGACATGATACTCACACAACAGGTTGCATAGTTAGTGAGGTCTGCTTTTGGGTATGAGACTTGACCATTCTTAGCATGTTTTTAAGTATATCATAGCATATCAATATCAGAGCCCTATGAGTATTTCCCCCAGTCCTGCACAGAATAACGAACATTATAAGCAGTCAACCTAGGTTAAAAGACAAGACAGTTCAAGAAAAATCTATATTCTCCCTCACTGCCTCTGCCTCAACTTGGCTTAATCCTCAGAAATTAATAAATTAGAGAAATTCTAGCAGTAACTGAAAATAAAAGGTGTTTTGGGAAGAGGTGTAAGTTGGGACTCAGAATAAGGGAATCTGTCTGTCAATATATGGAGTGGTCTTGAGTTAAAATATTTACATTGCAACCATATCTATCTTAATTAATTCCTAAGGAACAGGTTCATAAACTTGGAAAAAAAAAAAAAAAAAAAAAAAAACAAGAAAACCACAAAATTCCTGAGTTAAATTTTCAGTCTGAAGGAGTGGTGGAATGGAAATGGAAAGGGCTGCTGTATAGATATCACCTACAGATGAATGCAATGCTTGTGGCCACATCAGCATCTAGCTCCTATTCACACAGATGCTTAAAATATCTCTTACTCTTTGTCATAATCATCACAGTATTAGAGCAGTCCCAAGTGCCATCCTCTGTGGCACTTTTTCCCACTTCACAAATGGGAATAGAGACAAAAAAAAAAGGAAAAAACAAGTCTAAACCACTCACTCAAGATTCCAGGGAAAAAACAAGAACTGCCCAAATACTCACTGCACACTGGAATTGAGCAGCTCTTTCCATAAGTGGGTGCTTAAAATGTTCTCTAAGGATTCCAAGAGCCCAGTGTAATGGAGCTTTAGTTACAGCTTAACTCTAATAGAAAACACAATTTTAAAGATTCAGGGAATGGTTTCTTAAGATTGTTTTGCATCAGTGGCACTGATCTTCAGTGATATTTATAGATCTTATTCTCATTGATTTCAGTGGGAGTTAGCTACCTAAATAGAGCCAATGTGCTGGAGTTTTGCATAGTGCTCCTGCGCTTGCAAGTTTTGTCCTACCAGGAGAATGCCTGTCCCCTATTACCACTGGGAACAGAAAATGTTTTGGTAATCAAAAAATCAACTTTTATTTTTAGACTGCTTTTTGAAGTCTTGCCTCTATGTTTTTTTACACAGAAGCACATCTCCTCTACTCTCTGAGCACAGAAATTAATTATAGACCCAGCAGGCAACATCGTTACTTAAGTGGTACCAGTAACAATAGGGGAAAGAGAAGCCAAGGGCTTCAGCTCCGAGCAGCACCATCTGAGCCAGCAGAACCAGCAGGTTATGATGTGTTGCCTGCTTTACACATTACTGTGTTTGGTTTCCACTCTCCAAACACAAAGGAGAAATCTGTATTTATTCCAGTAAAGCAAAGTCCAGCATTTCCTATGACAGATTTTCCTCAATGCCACAATGCAATATATGCCACCTTCCACGTGCAACCACCTTGTTTTGAAGGGGAATGCATCTGTCACCCAACCTATAAGAATTGTTTAGACAGGAGGAAGATTATGAGCAGTTTTGCAGGGGGGACTACCCATGTACGTACCAGAAAACATTATACGAGTCAAACCTGCAGGTTTTAATTGAAAGCCTCTAGTGTTAGCCATTTTGAGCTTGTGTTAAGGCAATATTTAATAATGCAGCCTTGAAAATAAAATATTGAAAGCAAACATGCTAAATTCTGCTAATGATGCCTATATTTATATTTGTGTTAGAACAAGCATATTTATTAAAGGGCTTATGTGTTTCTTTCCCTGAACCCATCTGAATTACTGGGAGGCTGAACTAGTGCATATTTGCAAACTATATTTAAATGCTATTATTAATTAAGGTTCAATACAATTTGTAAGGTTAATTTTACAAAGGTATAGCCTTCCTGAAGCTCATGGGGAAAAGACTTCTGCTACATGAGAATACAGAGAAAAGAATAAGAATAAACTAGCTCATTTGCATGGATGGTACTTTGTAAGCTGAGGTAAGGCTGTTCTGGTTAAAATCCTTTTAAGTTTTGATGATACAGATAATGAAACCAAGCCATGTCATAATTTTAGTAGGCAATAAACAAGAACTTAATAGCAACCTGAGGAGGCTTTCTAACCTGAATTCACACACCGCCCACATCTCACGGCTATGTAGGGCTGGACAGGAGTATGAACCAGACCCATCTTCCTTACCCCTTCTTTCCCATGTTTTGATTTAAAAATGCAAATGATATACAACATAATTTTGATCTGTGTGCCTAGGACCCAGCCTTGAGGCATATTCGGAAGCACATGCGCAGACATAGGTAATATGGATGATGAATTTAACCACCAGTTCTTTTCATTGCTATGAGGTAGAGCAGGTGGAGGAGAGGTATCTAGGGAGGAACTAATTCCTGATGTAAAATCTGTGCCAAAACATCCTTAATCTCTGCATTAGACTGAGACAGTGGAAACAAATGTCAGTAGATACATGGCTGTGATCCCACTCAACCTTGCAAGAGGTGCAGTTTTTGTACAAAGATAAGAAGGCTGAAGACACCAGAAATTGGCACCACCGAAGGCAACGTCTCTGTAGGGCTTAGACTGCAGCAAGACTTTTCCAAGGTTCACAGTGGCTCCATTGGTCACGGGAACAAGCTGGATTTAGGATCCATAGGAGGAAAAAAGTATTCACAAAAGATATATTTGGTCAGGAGACATTCTGTGGGGAAATAGCAAAAAGGTATAGATGGAGATACTGTGGGAGCAAGTGCTTAGCTTATTTGTATGCATATACTGGTGACTCACTGTTGTGGTGTTTTTTAACAAATTACTGCTGTGTCCTTTACTCTATTGTTGAGACTTCCTTTGTTTTACATGCTCAGGAAAGAGATCTGAAAGTCTTTGAGGACAGGCTTTTTTAAAACATCAGTTCAATGCCCTGCTGGAGTCACAAAGGCAAATGAAACATTAAGAATTACTTTAAAAAGCGCAGGGAGTGAGATGGAAAATATTCTCTCCCCATGTCACTGAATAAATTCACAGTGTTAACATATCCTGGATATGGCATGCGGCCCTACCACACAACAAGCACGATTTTGTCTATCAAGAAGTTTCCACAAAACCATTGCTTGGAAAGCATGTGGGCAGGTGGGGAAATGCAGTAAAATAAAATGGCAGGAAAAGAGACACTGGAAAAACATGAATGGTATGGGAAAGGTGCAAACTTGGAAGTGTGGTGAAATTATCAGTCAACAAATTTACTGAAAGTACCTTTTAGTAGGACTTAAACTGAAGAACTTACTGTCATGAGATATTGCAAGGAAGGCAAGGAAGAAGGGAGAAGACAGATTAGTAGAAGATAAACAGCTTTTTACCATTTGATATTGAAGATGAAATCTCCAGCACTGGTAGATTCCCAAACTGGTGACTGCTGGAAGCTCTGAGGTTGTGATGTCAGATGAAGCATTATGCATGTAACCATTTACACTACTCTAAACATACTTTATTGGCCCTTTCAGTTGACACTAATATGCCAGCTTCATCGTTTATAATACCAGCAGAGATGGAACCTGTTCCTCTTAGAAAATTCCTGCTGTGCCCTTCCTTTTCGGAGTGTTCTGGATGCAGGGGCAGGCTGGTGACATTTCCTTGCTGGAACAGGAGCCCATTGAACCTCATGGATGTGCTGCTGGTGCCACCTGGCAGACTGGTTCCTGAAGCACTGCCCAGAGCACTGTCCAGGACCCAGGATGGGACAGATGAAAGTTCTGGCATCAGAGTGGAAAGGCTGACGCACGGCACACAACTGATGGGCATTTCTGGAGCTGACAGCCCACCAAGCGCTCCCCAACTCCCTACTGTTTCCATGATTACTACGGAAAAGAGGCATGTGGTACACTCAGCACAAAAGAGAAAAAACATTGTGCTTCATTTATTAATCAGAAAGGAGGATACGGGAAGCATTACAGAGGCCAAGAGCACAGAGTGAAGCTCAACACTGTAGCAACAACAGAGCACTGCAGAGACTCTGTCTGCAATGCTGTATGTGCTCCACATAACAAAAACAAAAAACACTCTAGCCCAACAAAAATACATTACTTTGTACAGTACTTGAGCTAGCTGGAATACATCAAGCAAATACAAATCCCTGGCTGTGAGAGAGTCATCTAAGTCTCTGAAACAGCTAGATTTCACTGCTGTGTCCATGTTTATAGTATTGCACCCTGCAATGAGCAGACTCATAATAGATCCTGTCTTTGTTAATTAATACACTTCCCTGACCAGTGTAGTCAGTGTTGTTCTCCTCTTACTTGAACTGCTTTAATGTATGTATGTGCAATATGAGTTTGGGGAGGATTATCCATTCTCAAAGAAGATTGACACTTGAGGAAATATTGCCTGCTAGGAGGATAGTGAACTTTTTTAATATAGGTTATACTTACCTGGGCTGCATGAGACCTTGCATGCACAAATGTATCATTATTTCCTTGTCATAATTTTTTTTCTTTAAAATAAGTAGGTCACAATATCAAAAAACAGTTCACAAAACAGTCGCAGAACCAGCTTTGTATCATCTCAGTGAGTTTGCTTGAATGTTGTATATTCTTCCATCCTTTAACGCTTTCATGTATTCTGAGAGCTTAATGTTCTTCAGGAGCCAGATTCAATTTTTTTTTTTTTTATCCTGCAGAGTAGTTGCAACAATTCCAGACAGCAGTAAAGCAGTGAAAAATTTTGGTTGAAACCGAACCTTCTCTAGATGTGCACAAACATCTGCATTCTTGTCACTTTACATCTGCTTTTTTTTTTTTTTCAGTTTTCCTCCACATGCCCTAACCATGTACAGCCTGATGAGATAAGATTATTTCTCTCCTTTATACAGATACAAAATTTGTGTCCATAAACTTACATAACCAAATTTTATCATATGCCTACATGGAATTTTGATTTAAGAAGCCTTTATAATTATTCTGTTGAAATGCACAGAAGTCTGTGATCCGCATTCATCTCCAGACTTCTTTTCGTGGGTGAAGCAAGAAGGTAGTAAGAGTTTACCTTAAATAAACAACTGACTAATAACATTTATCTTGTGTCAATACATCTGCCCAAGCAAGGAATATATTGTGGCCTTTACCAAAATACTGTAATTATGGTGGACAGAACCTCTATTGCTGACATTTTTATAATCAACTTGAAGGTTTAAATTACCACTGGCTCAAAAAATTGCTACTTGACCCTGACAGCAAGCATCTTTTCACTAGGCAACGTATTTTAAAACACAATCAAACTGCAAGTATTAGACATTGAATCATGTATAGAATGCAAATATAGAAAATAAAATTATATCTAATTCTTGTAAAATTACTCTTCTAAAACTACAGTATAACCACCTACAAATAAAAAGAAATGGTTTGCATTTTTCTCTAGTATGAAAGCTTTTTTTGATAAATATAATCATTCTTTATCTGAACTGTTTATTATCTCATAATTGCTGTTTTTACAGTATTTGCCCATTGATGGTTGTCAACTTATAGCCAAAGATTAGAATATTTTAAGAAACGGTAATAATAAGAAAATAAGCCATGAAATCTGTATGAAAAAATGCATGATCCTACCCTCGAACTAACATTTACCACTAACAGTGGTATTGCCAGTAAATGTTTTTTTGTTAACTTAAAGCCATTTGGCAGTGTATGACTTTTCCAGTGAGTACCATTTTGTCTGTGATCCAAATTCTAAACCTTTGATTTCTTAAAAAAAGAGGACATTCTTTTGCCTCTGTGATCACTGAGATAACCTTCAAAATAACAATGAACTTTAAACAACACAATAATGTTTGCTCCAGCAAAAAAACAATAGCTGAGAGTCATTAGTTGCTTTTAGTTACTTCTAATCATTCATTAAGTAACTCAATATAGTAATTTCAATGTTTTCAAAGGAACTGAAATGAAAACATGTTACTATGCAACTTAGGTTAGCTTCACTTGCTTCCCCAAACATCTTTGAGAAGGAATCACTCTAATGAAAAGAAACCAAGCATGCAGATATCTGCACAGAATATTTGCTTTGCGGATTGACCTTGACAGAAAGGTTCCCCTGCTCCTGGTGTAGGTCAGAGCAGGTTCAGTCCTTGGGGAGTACAAGCACCAGGGTTACCTGTGTGCTAAACTCTGGGCAGATGCAGCCCACAGAGTCTAAGAGACAAGAGATACTGCGTGCTCATGTCCAGGGACTGGCAAATATTATCCGTGCACATTGGGGCATGCATTATTAAGGGTATGACACAGATAAACATGAGGGAAACCAGCACCAGTTAAGTCTGACAAAACATCCAGAGTCCAGTGTGAGATTAGAAGGTACTCACTGAAAATTTTGGGGGAAAATAAAGAAGTTCTTCATCACTTACAAGAGTTGTCTGCCAAATTTTATATTTGGCTGTTCAGTTACGTAAATTGAGCAGCATTTTGCACTGCCATTGATAAGTCCTTCAACAAGAAGCTTCTTCTGCTTTAGATACCAATGTGAGGAGTTCTTGTTTGTTTCTTTGTTTGTTTTCAACTAGTTCTTTCTTCTCCAAAATTATCTCCTCTGTCTTAGCTTCAAAAAAGATTCCGACATTATTCAAGGTAGAATCTCCTACTAATTATGCCTTGCATGCCTATGCATTTCACTCAAAGTCATATTTGATATTTATCACTGTAATCTCTCATTACAAGCAGAAAACTTCATTTATCACATACAACATGAATGGGTGTAATTTCCAAATGGAAGACTTTCGATTTCAGAAGGAGTTAGATGGAAAAATGATTGCATTGAGTTTTAGTTAGCATTTCACATTACTGAAGAAAACATTAATATCTTCGGAAAGAGAGCAAGAAGTTTATATTTGAGAATTTAAATGGTACATATTTAACAAACTCAAGTAAAATAGAGAGTCTATTTCCATATAAACCTGACTCTCAGAAGTTAAAAAAGTAAAGTACAAGTCAGATTAGCAATCATATCATGATCAACCTAAGGGCTTTTTTATTCTCAGGAAGCTGCATGAATAAACTTTCCTGGAATCTTTTAAGGAAGTAGGGTTTTTTTCCATGAAAAAAATGCAGTTTTGTGAAAGTAAATATTTTGTTTAAGAATGACCACTGGCAAAATTTTCAAATTTTAATTATTTAAAAGCACAACATATTATGGAAATCAAAATGTTTATGTTGCTTTTATCCAAGTCTTATTTAGAATGTTGCTTTTATACAATTCTTATTTAAAATGGTGGGTTTTTTTAAATTCCCTTCTTTGTCAAGAACAATTTCTTCAGGATTCTACAATCAGACACCACTGTACTACCAAGTGAAACAATCTATTTCCTTCTTCAAAGCTTATTATGTTTGTTGAAATGTAGCACCATGAAACCTTGAACAAAAATAACTCTTTACAGAAATTTTACTTTCTTAAGAAATAAGAAAAAAACCTCTTCCTGACAAGTCAGTAGAAGTATTAGTAGTATCATATAATTTATTACTTTGTGCTCTATTCACTAACTACATAACATTTTCACTGTAAAAGCAGAACATGTTTTAAAGTGAAAGTCTATTCAAATGTATGTACTTTAATTTCATAATATCAGTTATTATACAGAACTCATTTTTTGACATGTCAGTAAAGCAGAATTTTTGACTAATTTTAATTTTAGAAGAAAACTTTCCACAAAAGTTTCGATGTTTGTTATCTCAAGAGACACCACTCCCCAAGTCTGAAAGGCTGATTCCACTGACTCACTGACTGAAAGAAAGGTTTAGCTTTTCTGGATTTCGACAACCTTTCTCCCTATTACTTTTTAAATTTTCCCTGTTGACCGTATACTCCCTTTTTCTCAGTTTCATGTCCAAAAATTTCAGCAGGACTTGTTTAAAATTTATCCACCACCAAAAATACAGACTTTCAAGACACAGAGTGGAATCTAAAATCACACGCCTATATTTTGGAATTTATCTGAAAAAGCTTTCTATTGACTTAGTGATGTGAAAAACTAAAAGAAAAACCCTCAGATTCTTGGTGCAGGCAAGTGCCGGTTTCTTATGTGAACCTCTTGGGTTTCCAGATCTCATGAGAGGAGGCTTCTTAATAAATTTCTCATACTTTTTTTTTTTTTTTCCTCCCAATAAGACCTTTCAGTGCTAAAGGGCATGCACATGGTATTTTCCAATCTGGGCAAGTAAGTGAAACATTGAAAGAAATCAAAAGAAAATGAAATTGNTTGTTTAAAGTTTATCCACCACCAAAAATACAGATTTCTAAGAGACAGAGTGGAATCTAAAATCACACACCTATATTTTGGAATTTATCTGAAAAACTTTTTATTGACTTAGTGATGCGAAAAACTAAAAGGAAAACCCTCAGATTCTTGGCGCAGGCAAGTGCCGGTTTCTTATGTGAACCTCTTGGGTTTCCAGATATCATGAGAGGAGGCTTCTTAATAAATTTTCTCATACTTTTTTTTTTTCCCTCCCAATAAGACCTTTCAGTGCTAAAGGGCATGCACATGGTATTTTCCAATCTGAGCAAGTAAGTGCAACATTGAAAGAAATCAAAAGAAAATGAAATTGATGCAACTTTCCTCCCTAAAGGTGCAGGATTTAAGCGTGGAGTCAGTTTGCGATTTCAAAAAGACTAATTAAAATGACAATTATAGCAAGCAGCATGGCTTAATTTTTGCAATAGATACATGTCATTTTCTTCATAAATAAACTTGTGCAATGGGGGAAGGATGAAATCTGCTCATAAATATCCTTGGCCATGTCATGTATATATCACTCAGGGGAGCAGTTACAGTGAACTCAACACTGAGTAGAGGCTGCATGATTTGACCTACAAGCAGAAACCTGTTAAAGGACATCAAAACTCTTCTAAAAACCATAAACAATAAGAAGTTCTCCAGAGATGTTCCTGAATACAGCAAAATGTCTGGAGGAATACTAAGATCTTCAGAGGAACATCCCTGCAACAAGAAGAACTGGGAGAGGAACCTGTCAGGAGTGGGAAGTCTTCAAAAGCGACCCCTATTAACAAGAAACTTCAAAAGTGGGATGTGACATAACATGAAAATCCTCCCACTGATGTTGAATTCTTTAAAGATAAAATCCCCTGGAGTGAAATGGGGCCTTTGAAGTGGCAGTATCAGCATCAGTATTTGAATGTATAAAGGTGCGGCATAGAATGGGACGGGTGCACCAGTGTTACAGAGCTCAGGGTGACATGATCCTACTTGCTGTAGACCAGTAAGCCTAAGGCCAGCCAGAAGGGCAAACCAAGGGAAATATCATTCAGCTGACCTTAAAAGACCTCTTTGATCTCTCCCAATTAATCTTCCTAATGCTGAAAGAAAACTGTTACAGAGTTCAAAACAGGGGTGAGTAGTTAAAAGGACCTGCCTTAAACAACTACCATATGGTATTATTCTAGACAAAGTGGGGAAAGTTAGTTAGCCCTTCTGTATTTCTTTCATTTGCATAAATGTAAGGCATTGAGTTGACTGAGACACATGTTAATGTTTCTCTTTTTATTCAGAGAGATTTGAATCTATGATCTTGAGTTCCTTGAACTTCATTAAACAGAATACATCAAGATTATTTCTCAAAAACCAGTCCCACAATGAGTTAATACGCTTTCAAAATCTGAGTCACAAAGAATACACAGTGTTTGCTGATGTTCATACAATGGAGTGCAAAGTTGTTGTCTTAACTTAAAAAGTGCGAAGGTTAACTAAGGTTCTCTGTCATCTTTCTTTCTTTAAATGGAAATGACCAGGAAAAAAAAGAAGCAGAGTTTTGCAGTTAGCTCTACACTTTGAAGTAAGACAAAAAAAAACTTTTGTCTTGGGGAGTAATTATTTTACTAGAATAATTAAACTACTAAGGGCTGAAGTATGGATGGAATCATGCATCTCTAGAGGCAAACTACATTAAACAGAAAAAAAAAGAGTGGAAAATACAAACCGATAACAGTCTTTATATATTGACAAAATGATTCAATAGTTGACCCTTTTTAAATGCTGTTTCAGAAATTTATTACCCTAGTGACCAGAAATCTCCCTTTGCAGACAAGAAGTTTTTGTCTATGTCCGTGTCCTCCTAAGACATGGTTCTTTCATTGAAACAAGTTTTTCCACTCTGTCCCAAATCCATAACTTCCCCTTTTCAAAGCAGATAAGCAGATAACTTTTTGAAGACAATAACAAGATTTTTGGAAAATGGGCAATGTAAACTGGCTGAATTCCCCAGGGGTCCAGTCCTGTTCAATTTATTCATCAACGACCTGGATGAAGGCACAGAGTGCTCCCTCAGCAAGTCTGCAGATGATGCAAAGCTGGGAGCCCAGAGGGCTGTGCTGCCATCCAGAGGGACCTGGACAGACTGGACAACTGGGCAGAGAGAAACCTCATAAAATTCAACAAGGCCAAGTGCATGGTCCTGCACCTGGGGAGAAATAACCCCAGACACCAGTACAGGCTGGGGACCGACCTGCTGGAGGGCAGCTCTGCTGAGAAGGACCTGGGTGTCATGGTGGACGACAGGTTGACCATGAGGCAGCAGTGTGCCCTCGTGGCCAAGAAGGCCAATGGTATCCTGGGGTGCATGAAGAGGAGCATCTCCAGCAGGTCGAGGGAGGTGATCCTGCCCCTCTACTCAGCCCTGGTGAGGCCACATCTGGAGCACTGTGTCCAGTTCTGGGCCCCACAGTACAAGAGGGATGTGGAGCTGCTGGAGAGAGTCCAGCGCAGGGCCACGAGGATGATCAGGGGCCTGGAACATCTGCCCTATGAGGAGAGGCTGAGGGAGCTGGGTCTGTTCAGCCTGGAGAAGAGAAAGCCAAGAGGGGATCTAATCAGTACCTCAAGGGAGGCAGTGAGGAGGATGGGGTCGGCCTCTTTTCAGTAGTGGCCATTGACAGAACTAGAGCAAATGGTCACAAGCTGAAGCATTAAAAGTTCCACAGGAACTTAAGGAAAAAATTCCTGACAGTGAGGGTGACAGAGTCCTGGAACAGGCTGCCCAGAGAGGTTGTGGAGTCTCCTTCTCTGGAGATCTTCAAGACCCACTTGGATGCAGCCCTGTGCCACATGCTCTAAGTGGCCCTGTGTGTGCGGAGGAGTTGGACTAGATGATCTCTAGAGGTCCCTTCCAACCTTAGGCATTCTATGATTCTATGATATTGGCATGTAAAAATTCATTCTGAATAGTTTGGCAAAATCTCCATTTGAGGAAGAACTTCTTTCCTGTGAGGGTGCCAGAGCCCTGGAACAGGCTGCCCAGAGAGGCTGTGGAGTTTCCTTCTCTGGAGATCTTCCAGACCCACCTGGATGCTACCCTGTGCCCCGTGCTCTACATGTCCCTGCTAGAGCAGGAGGGGTTGGACTAGATGATCTCTAGAGGTCCCTTCCAGCCTCAACCATTCTATGATTCTGTGATTCTGTGATGTGAGGCTGAATCATAACAGCATTGATACAACTTCTTAGTACAGTTATAAACTTAGCAAATTTTAACCAAGGATGTCTAAAGATTGTCTGCTTGATTCCACTGCAAAGTTCATCTGTTTTATAATAAATATTTTCACTCCTTAAACATTGAACTGCATGCAGCAGAACAAAATACGTCATAAAAGAAATTCCTTCATATTTTCAGTGTACCGTGTTCTCATGTTTCCAACATCAGTAATTATCTCAACAGTACAAAACAACCTCTTTTTGCAAATCCTACTTAACCCAACCAATGGTTAAGGCCAAGTTCCTCATGAGAAGAATTCTTACAGTAATTCCTATTGCACTGTGCAGTGGAGACTGCACAGCAAACATATGTGTCTCTTAGTAGCATCTGGTAAACCAAAAAGGGTAAATAAGCATATTATCTTTCTCAATCTAAGTAGGTTCTGGTGTACCCTCAATCAATCAGGCTTGTAGAGGGAGAAAAGCAACAGAGTTCTTCAAAGCATGAGCAAAAAAAGAGATTTTGCATGTGCACATTTGAAGGCAGTCCCATGCAAAAATAGAGAAACATTTTCTTTCATTGAATTACAGAGTTCACAACATCCATTTACGAAACAAAAGCAAAAGCCCACACAGCCTTCCCCTGTTCTGCAAAAGCTGCTTAGTGTGCCAGAAGGATTTTAAAAAACTGATTTAGTTCTCTTAGTATTAGAACCTTGTCCTTCAGGCAACCTTGAGCTGATGCAGAGCTCATTTGCTTCAGCACTGCTGTCCAGAGGGTTCCACGCATGCAAAGCATCTGTAAGGCCAGGGGAGTTAGCAGGGTCCTGCTTACATCCTTCAACCTCATTTACCTGGCACAAAATGAGCCTGTCGAGTTCATCTCTGTCTCTCCTCCCTGTGCAAATGGTAGTAACATTTGGCTGCACTTACTGTGAGGGGAACACTTAAGTCAAAAAACTCTTTTTACTAGAATATCTAAGGAAAAAGAAAGAAAAAGAAGAAGATGATGACCTCTGAAGGTATTTCCAGCAGAACCTGCTTCAAAAAATTGCCTTGTGGGCTTGAAAGAACCCAACTGAAAGATTCACCTTAACTGTCTATGGCAGATCTGCAACATGGATCCTCATGGAAGCCCAAGTATTATCCTGTGTTTTCTTCAAACTGACAGGATTGTAAAAGGACATCTACAAAAAATCACCACCATCCCTTGAATAGGAACAGGTTTATCAGAACCATAACATCAGGCTAAAAACCAGGCTTGATAATTGCATCCTATAGCAAGAGCAGCAGCCACAGTCCTATTTTTATAGGAGTCTATTGCTTCTGAAACACAAAAAAATACTTTCTGCCTTCTGATAAAAAATGGTACTTGTTGTTACCTTCCTGAATAGTCCTTTATATTAATACAGTCATTCATGGGTCAGATTATGACATACTTACTTAAAATAAAAGCTCTTCACACGCAGCCCCTGAAGACTGAAGACTGTTACAAGAGGAAGGTCTTCATAAACTGCAGTCATAAGATAAAGTTCCTTTCCTTTACCTTGCTTCCTTCCTTTCTTCTTCTGTTAAGGATAGAAATTTGGTCTTTTTTACCTCTATATAATCACTGTTTTATGTCCTCTTCTTAACATAGTGCCCACTCCCCATATATTTCTTGATATTTTCTCATGCAGACACTCTGGTTTCCTCTGCTCTTATTTTTTGTTAATCTCTCTGCTGTTTTAAAATCCCAGCATTTCCCTAATTCTCTCTCTAGCTAATTCTCTCTCATATCTTCCCTTCTGAAACCTGTAAGATTCAGCCTATTTTATCTATTCACCCAACTTTACTTTCAACCCATCATCTTCCTGTGTTGAGGTACTGCAATCACAAAATCACAGAGCTGTATGGGATATAAGGGGTCAGATAGTCTGCCCTGCCCCAATCTTAAATCAGGATCAAATATATCTGTTTTACTCCTGAGGGATGCTTTCTCAATTTGTTTTGGATGACAGACTCTCCTTAACCTCCCTGACTAATCTGTTCCAGGGCTCACTATCCTCACCAATAGGAGTTATTCTCCATCTATCTTTGATGCAATTTAAGATTACCACTTAGATGGTGGTCCTATCCACCACTTTTCGCGGATAAATGCAACTTTTCCCCACCTCAGATGAATTCAGGATGCTACTGCCAAGATTACTTCTACTATCTTATTGCTTTGCTTCATGCACTTAGCCCTCCACAGCAGCCCCTCTGCCCTCCCTACTTAGCTCATATGTAATTTGGTTTCAGTTTCTGGACCTTTCTGGGATCTTTGTCACTTTGCCCACTACCTTTCATTTTTCATGATGTGAGCTGTCTGTGTTCAATGCATCTGTGTGATAAGCACCCAAGTCAGTGATAGGGATAGGGTGAATAACCTTAAACCTTTTCTTTAAACTGAAATTCCAAAGGAGATCAGGAAACTATTTAACAGACAAACACACTCCGTTCTCTGATAGGTTTCATCACTCCCCAAAAATGAGTAGGTCTTATATAGTAGCAACTAGAATAATAAGTTTTTGAGTCAAGGAAATGCAACCCAACAAGATCAAGCAGAATAGAAACAGAGAGGTTTCTACGTAGCCTTTCCCCTGCCTGTTGTAGCTTGTTGCTTCCAGTAATTCACCACTTCTTTAAGTGGAAGGAAATTGGGCTCCTAGGAATGTTTTGCTGTCCTCTGTGGGAGGCCTCTGGCTCCTCCCTGTGCCTCACAGGCTATCCAGGGTGACCATCTTGCTCACCACGGTGGGCATCCCTGAGCTGTTTCTCACCGAGTGTGTCCAATAGATGCAGATGGTACAAGTCATCTCCTTCTAGAGGACTACCCTGCATGCAACCACTTTCTTAAAGTAACAACAGTTGGATACGCTCTGCTCCTAAGCAGTTTCACTGCCCACATCCCAATTTTGAAACAAGGACATGTGCATGTTAGAGAATGCTGTGCTGATCCTGATGACTGAGAAAAGATTTTCATGATTATCCTCTTTCTAAGCACACCCCAAATGTCTTCTCTTAGCAGTTTCTAAAAATTTTGTCAGCAGATAGGATCTTAGTTTGCTAAAGCCACTGTCAATTGTACTAACAAGTACTTAAATTCAACTCCCAGTCTGTATCCACCAGCCCTCTCTTGTCTCAGTTTCTTTAGAGCAGGGACTGTTTCAGGACTACTCAAACCCTAGTGTATAGACTGCAAGTTTTAACACATTACAGTGACAATAAAACATTTGTTTTACTATTTATCAATATGTATGAAAACAGCTGAATAAGGAAGATCCTCTGCTTTAAGAAAGATGCATAGATAGAATTCATATATAAAAATAACAGTAGTTTGTTTTAAAATACAAAAAAAAAGTCAATTTCTGAAAAGAAACTAAAAGCAGTACTAACTGAGGGGAAATAGTGAAACTAAATAATGGCATTTTGCCCCTATTTTCCTTCGATATGTCAACAGCTTCAAGAAATCTCTCTGCAGCACACGATCATATATTGTATACAAGTTGCNTTTATCAATTTAATATCAGTATGAAAACAGCTGAATAAGGATGATCCTCTACTTTAAGAAAGATGCATAGATAGAATTCATATATAAAAATAACAGTAGTTTGTTTTAAAATACAAAAAAAAATGTCAATTTCTGAAAAGAAACTAAAAGCAGTACTAACTGAGGGGAAATAGTGAAACTAAATAATGGCATTTTGCCCCTATTTTCCTTCGATATGTCAACAGCTTCAAGAAATCTCTCTGCAGCACACGATCATATACTGTATACAAGTTGCAAATCTCCAAGGAAAATGGAATGTCAGATTTGTGGTTTTCAATTTGGTGTCTCCTGTCAGCTTGTATCTTACAATACTCGCATCATCTCAAGATGATTTTATTAAGTTATAAGACACTTTAGCTCTTTTCCTGCTAGAGCTGTATGCTCATGAAAAGTGCTAGGTTCAACAGTCCTGAAAATGAAATCCAAAGACTTGCTCTCTATTCAGCTGGGGAAATGACAAAATATGTTGCTCAACAAAATCCTGCATTAGTAATGATTTAAAGGAATAGAATCTAGCAGGTTATTCTTTAGCTGTGCATCCATTTCTTTGATAGCATGTCCATCCATCAAGACCCTGATGATGACACCAAGGGGATCCCAGTTCTGGTTCTGGTTGAATTAGACTGTTAATGCTTCAGAGACAGTGCCATCTCTCTATACAGATGAGTCTTGACGCTCTATATAGCCTTGATCCATTTCTGCTCACTGGATGCCTCTGTAGGATAAGCATAAGCAATATACACCTGTACCACTTGTCTTGTGATACAGACATGTCTACAGAGAACCTAAATGAAATTATGGAAGTTGTGTGGTGGCAAACATGGAGGCACCATGACTTTATCAGTATAGCTTGAGTTTCATGAAGTGACTGATTAACTGACTAACTCTTATTTTAGTGGCATACTACTTTCTTTTTTATTATTATTTATATCAATAAAAGGGATTCACAAATTTCATAACAACTCTACAGACAAACATAAAACTAAACAACCTTAAGAGAAACTTTGAATGGGAAAGTCAAACAATGGACTCAGGAACACAACACAGCATAAATGGGTGTCAGAGCACTGGTTGTGATAATTCCACTTTTATTTTTTATAGATATAGATAAAATAAACATATTAACCTAGTGTATCTGATATTAATTAGGTTTGCATTGAAGCAGGTACAAAACATTATTCATCTTAAGAATTCCATGGCTTTTATGCCTAGAGATACAAAAAGCATAGGTTTGGAGGGTCAGCATGTCCATTGGCTAGTCTCTTACAGAAGACAGAGCAGCAAGTAGGTCTTGAGGGGATGTATCATCACATAGTGTTCTGAGACTGTGCTTTCATGATTGCCTAAAATTTATCAAAATCCATGTCACCACCAAAAGGGACGGTCCCAGACTTATCCTGGTCATGCAGTCCAGGGGCCTACCTTGCACAGACACAGGAACACATACTGGTATGTTGCCAGTTTAGTCAGAGATGAGATCTGTCTGAAAACTTACCTAAAACTTACCTATTTGCATCAGAAGTCATTAGAGAAATGGTTCCTCAATATCTGACCATCCCATATATGATGGTCTGGTTCTTGGAGCAGCTGTGCTCTGAAAGTTAACATATATTGACCTAGGTGCTCAGAATCTCTAGCTCCTAGAAAATAATTCCCATATGGCTGTGATTAGATGTGCTAAATTGTACGTAACTGTCATTTTATTAGTAGAGCTTCTCGTCGGGTATATCAATATAGGTAAATAAAGCAGGGCCAAGGCACAGACTCTGGCAATGGCCTGCAGTCATCTGTTCTGTTTAATTGTTAGCACCGTCTCTGGCATGGTTTTGGCCCATGCCAAGTACTGCTGTCCAGACAACAGCCAGACAGAACTCAGGAGATAGCAGGTGCCAGGAATTACTTCCAGTAGGCATTTGGACATGGGCAGCACATTTGGAGGATAATGGAAAGAGTTTGAGCATATGGAAGTTATCCATGCCATGCTGCTCAGACTCACAGTGAGCCGTCTCCAGCCATCTCAGTGCAGTGGCACAGAGGTAGCTCCAATGCAAATCCTGTAGCCCACGTTTTACAAATGTGAGCTCCAGTAGCTCCAGTGGAAAATGCTGCATGGAAGGGTGAATGCAGCACAGCAGCAGCTGAGATGTTCTTAGTTGTCTCTGGATTACCAAACTAATCCAATAGTTATAAATCAAATCTACAAACAGATGGGGCACTTCTGGGTATGATCATCTGGCAAGATTTCCTTGATGAAAGCCATTATGCACTATGTTATCTGTCCTGGACTAAGAAATAACACACAAGGAAGGGGGGGATACTAAAGCAGGAACACTGTTCTCTCTTTGTTGTTGTCAATCTCTTCAATTTAAATGCAAGCTTTCTTCAGGCATTTGCACTTCTATCCAGTAGCAGATACATTCCCCCTTTGATCTTCATTCAAACACAATTTCTGAGGCTTTCCAGCATGACCGGAGCAGAGAGCATGTAACCTAGGTTCTTCAGAGCTTGAGAACTGCAAAACAACTGAGCTGCTGGTAAACAATTCAGAGTTTTCCTGCAAAAAAACAACCACAGCTAGCACTAAGAGCCACATTGAAGAGCAACAACCAACAAAACCCAGAGCTAACAGCAACCTGAATTGAGGCTTAATAGATGGCTTATGCTTAACTGGTAAAGCAATAAATTTGTAAACTGCATCCCAGATGATACAGGCTTTGGTGTCAAATTAGGACATTTCATTTTAGGCACCTTTTAGTCACCTTCTGGAGCAGTTAATTGAAGTTCCACAAATTGCACTATAGGCTCAAAAGCCAGTCATTGACCCTGTTGTAGTATTTTTAAGTCCATAAAGCAGACTACAATAATCCTAGTCTGAAGATCTGGAAGCTGGCTCTTGCTAGCAGTTAGTGACTGCATACTTCAGTATTCCAGAGAAAGTAGCATAAAATCCTGTACCATGGAATGGTGACACACCTTCATCCTTGATTTCACAGGAACATTTCGTGCTTTCACAACTTCACATCTATTTAAGCTTCTGCCTTTTTCAAAAAATTATTGGAAGCTAGGGTAGGAAAGGCCTCAGAAGGCTGTTTGAGTCCTCCCTTGCTCCGCAGCAGCATGCAGGCCACTGCTGTGAGATGTTTTTCTGCAATGTTCTCAGAGATTCAACTGAGATTCTCAGTCTGCCTATCCCAATGCCTCCTGTTTCTTACTCTTCATTGAAAAGATTCTCCCAACAAATTTATGATTATTACAGTTTAAACCAGTCACTGCTTGCCCCATCAATCCTGGACACAGAAATAATTTTCTCCCAGTTTGCAATATGCTTTCAGTTTCTAAGACTCGTCTTCCATTCCCCATTTTATCTTTAATCCTCTCCAGTTATTTCATCTTTTTCACATAGGTCATATTTTCTGGAACCTCCAGCTGTTCCAATTGCCATCTTCTTTTCATCTGGTCCACATCTTCCCTGAGGCACACCACTCAAAGCTTCACACAGTACTCCAGATACTCTTATCAACATGGAAAAGTGCAAAAAGATCACTTCTACTTCTAACACGCTTCATTCCTTCTGCTTATGCATCTCGGTATGGTGCTCACTTTGTTTGCAATAACATGACCTTTTTACTTCTGTTCAACTTATTCTACCTCTCTTTTAACCACCAGGTCTTTATCTGATGATTTTCTGCCTAGCAGGGTGCTGCATGTTTTGTGTTTGTTTAGTTGATTCTCTCTGCCTAAGTTCAGCGTTTTTCACTATTGAACATCCTCCTGTATTTGAGATCATTCCTCCAGTTCTTCAAAGTTGTCTTGAATTTGGGCCTGGTCTTTCGCTTTCCTCGCCAGATTCAGGTCTTCTGCAAATTTAAAAGCATGTTCTTATTTCTGTCAATTAAATGGTTGTGAAAACATTAAACAGTACTTGTGTCTGGAAAAGAAGCAGTGTTGCCCCACTCAGGAAAACTTTACAGTTTGAAATGACCATTGATCACTACTCTTTGGGTGCTATTTCTCCCTGTTTTACACCTAACTTATAAGCAGTTCAGTTAAGTCTGTTTCTTTGTAGTTAATCCTCAGTGTTTTATAGAACAGTCTTATAAAGCTGAGTGAAGTAGTCCCTGATTTTGAATAAATCCAGATCCTCAAATCAATGACCTGTTAAGTGAATACATACTATAAAAGTTGTTAGATCAAAGACTAGAAAGAGCTTCTCGCTCTCTGATTTTTACTAGCTTCTCATCTACAGCAGATCAACACATCAGTGCTTTGCTTATTTGTAAAACATAATTATAATGCAAGAGAAATTCATTATAAGCTGTAATTTGTTTGCTATCGCTTCACAGCACCTAGAATGAGCAGAAAAGGATGAAATAAAGTAGTAAAAAAGAGAAGCTCTACAAAGATAAAGAGCTTATTTGCTGGAAATGCAACTCCCTTAAATTTCTTTTTGATCAGCAATTATCCTGAAACAGAAAAAGGCAAGAAAATGAAAAGAAATTTGTTATGTTAGTAAATTATGATGAATTTAAGGCATCTCTAGAAAAGAAAAGAGATCTTGATTATTAGAGATCATACTTAATGCAAAAAAATGTCTGGAAAAATGCCTTTGAGAATAAATTTGGAAGAGACATGTTCATAGGTTGACTTATGACAAAACAGCACTCAGCTTAAAACTGAGACTGTGAAATAAAAAAAAAATGGTGGCCTACTAAAAATGTCCATTATTACATAAAAATAAGTGAACAAAACAGTTTAAAAGAATGAAACAAGCTTTAAAATGTGATTTCCACTGCTGGAACTATCATGCTATGTTTTAGTTTATAGCCATGTCATGTCCCATTAGAAAATTGTGAGTCCCAGATTAAATAACTGGAACTGCAAGAAATTACAGTGCTACAAAAGAGTATATGAAAATGATGATTTAAAGTTCACTGCTAGCCCATGTAAGATCTGCAGCCCAATCAGCATGAGCTGCATGGGCTGCATGAGGACTCTTCTTCAAGCAACAAAAAATACTTGTTCACTAGAATCTTATTTTTCAATCTGTGTTCGGGGGTGATCTAGGGTCACTAAAATTTAATACAGACTCAGATCCATCTCTGAGAAGAAATAATAGGACATCTACCTTTGTTTTCAGTTGTAGACTTGTAAATAATTCATCAGTGTGGAAATTCTACTATAAATGTATTACACATGTATAAGCTAGTGTTCTATCCTCCAACTGGATGCACCTTGGTAGCAAGTGCAAGATTATGTCTCTGCAAGGGAATGAGAACACTGTATTATTGAAGAGAAATATTTGGAGGAGATGGAAAATGTAAGACTTGGGTGTCTGCCAGTATTAGTCAACCTATTGTATTTTCTGCAAGAGCAGGAATGTTACTGCTGACTTCCTACCCAAATGCCAGCTGTAAAACTACCTTTCTCTTCCCTACTGCTAAATTCTCCTGTTATCAACGTCTCATTCCTTTCCATGCAGATCTCTTGTCTTTCAACACCCAGGTCTGTTGCCCTGTATAAAGTAGGAAGTGTTGCCAGACAATAGAGATATTTTCATTTCAGGCATCATGTACATTATATTTAAAATTGTAGATTTTACCTAAGAGTGGAGAGAGATCTAAGCAAACCTTGGGCTTAACACTTTTTAAGTTTAAGTTCAGGACCTTTGGCTTTTGAATAAGGAAGGTAGTGAAAAATAAAGCATTAATTTGGAATATTTCTTTTAATTTTAATGAAGTTATATCTTTTAAAAGGTGTCAAAGAAACAAAGAAGCTATGTGTTTCTTATTGATTTCCACAATCTTTGGGAACTACACTTTCACTGGAAAGTAGTAGTATCAGTACAGAAGACTGATGGAAACTGAGCCATTTCATTAGAACCTCATTAGGCATGAAGCCTTCAGTTGGCCAACCAAGCAAAAATCAGGCTTTTTTATGAGGGTCCTAGTAGATCATTTTCTATAAAGATACATAAAGGATCCAAAACCATTTGCCTTGTTTTTGGCATGTTGCTGTCCTGTGAATACCTTTGGAGACTGGATGAAGACTGGGACATCATCCTCAGAGAAATTAAACTAGAACAGTGGGGAGCTCAAAGGAGCCAAAGCAAAAGACAATAACACAGTTAACCCTACAAATGACATCCAGAAATTCCAATAAGGCCCAAATTTTATTTCCAGATTCAGCCTCATTCTATGTAGATAAATTCCTTTGTTAGTTGCCTAGCTCTGCAACACCCACCAAATGGGATTTCTAAGCACATCTCATTACAATCCCTTCCATCTTTCCCCATAATCTCTTTGAGAAAGCAAAGCATTTTATTCTTATGTTCTCAGAGAATAGCAATTTTCCTTTATCCTTCAAATCTTGCCTTTAAAAAACACAGAACTGTACATCAAAATTTCAAATATCAGCTGCATTTGTGTATGCAGTGTGTCATTCCTCCACATGAGAGATGTTATAAACAGAACCTGTGATAAAGAGGTGTATGATAAATAAATATGATATGTAAAGCTATCAGAACATGACAGAAATGAAAGTTTTAATTAGTGGGAAATTTGATAATGAAGGCAGTACACCAAATGGAAGTCATTGGACTCATCTTTGTTCTTCTGGATACATTTATTTATATAGTGAAATCCAATATTTGATATGTTTCTTATCAGCTGGTTGGCAATGAATTTTAAATTTACAGTCACCATCAAACATTTGTTATTTGTCAAGCTAGAAAAAAAAAAGGTTAGTGAAAAAGTGACTGCTAGGAGATGACATCAGCTTTGTGTTCACTTCCAGCCATAGCCCCAAATTAATGCAATTATTTCAAGATGATTGATGCAGGCAAGTTTCATATTTAGATGAAGAATAATGCTATCCATATACAGAGTCAGGAAAAAAATGCCAAGTTTTACCCAAAGTTTTTAATGTTCATGGCAATAAAGAAGCATTGACTGTTCACCGTATTCCTTTTCTTGTGCTATAACATTGTCTCTTGCACACATAGTTTGCTACAGTTTGCAAGAAAGTAAAACCCTACAATTGACTAGAATCTTCTATCAGATGCCTTTGCAAGGTCACTGTATGGTGTTGCACTGTAGGTATGGCAAGCTGGTGAAAACTGAATATCATATAAAATTTTCACCACTATAGAAGTTGCACAAGAGTGTCTAGTAAAATTCAGTCTGTGGAGTTTTAAATAGTGGAGCCTTGTAGATTTATCTGTAGCCATTTGTCTCAAAAAACCTTCTACCATTTAATATTGAGTGTTTATTTTCTTTAAGCTTATGTAATCAGAATGATTTGCAGTTTATTAGGTGAGATCTTTGAGGAGGAAGAACATGAGAAGTTAGGGTTAAGTTGAGTATTTTAAAGTATAGATTTAATCTGTATGACACTGCTTTCTGCAGAGGAACATGTTATGGGACACATGCCACTGGCTTTGAGCTACTATGTTGCCATTGTGCAGCTTTAGCACCACGGGGTTTTGGTGGTGGCAGCACTATCTATGGCTTGTATCACAACTCCAGTCCTGCATGGCAATGGCATTAGAATCATTTCCCTTGAAAGTCATCATATGGAAACCAAATATTTGATCATCTCAAAGCTTTAAAAGGCTGGTTTGACTATTTAGTATTCATGTTATGACCTGCAAGCCATAAATATCCAAAAAAAAAAAAGGAGGAAAAAAGGAATTTTGCCATTAACACATGCTTCTCTAAATTTGCAGCATTTCAAATATACATTCAGCAAATCACAGACAGTTTCTCCCTATGTCTACGTAAGAACTATGGAGCATACTACTATGATGATATTATTGTTTTGTTTCAGGTCTCTTCAAAATTATGATATTTTTCCCCACTTCTTGGGTAGTTTAAACACACAATGACATCATTTAAAGATATTTTCTCAAATCAAAGTCACACCAGGTCTCACAAGACCAATTGCACTGGATTATACTTCACCACATGGAATTAAAACAGTCCATGCCAGCTCTTGAAAATGCCTCTCTCCCATACCACAGCGTCATGTCAATTATTATATGAAAGCAGACCACTGTCACTGTGGGGCCACGTGCCTCCTCTGCTCCTGGCAATCCTGATTCAAGCCCTCAGGAAGCTGCCAGAAGGACTCCCATAAAAATTCTTAGCCTCTGTGAGCAAAGTACACTTCCTCCATTTTTATGTTCTAACGAATTCCTTAGCCATCTTAAGAATTCATTACCTAATCCATATTTAGAAGGCTTATGCAGTAATCCATCATGTGAAACCTTGTGGAAAGTTTTTGTGAAAATTCATCTATAAAATGTCTACCAGATTTCCTTCTCTGTAACCATTATTTCATTTAAAAATGTAATCAGAATTATTTGTCATAATTTCATTTTCCTAAACCCATACTGACTTATTCTTATATATTCCTTTACAAATGCAACGTGTAAACCTTCATTCACATTACCATAAAATACATTTTAATGAAGCTGTTGGATTTGTGAACTTAGTTTTAATCATTTTTCCCAGACTCTTATTTTATGTAATGGAAATATATTTAGTATTTTCTAGTCTCCTGTTGCTTTTTCAGCATTGAATTTAACAACAACAAAAAAATGCTCATCGGTTGTGTACTTACTGTCATGTCACATAACTGTAAGTTAATATCTAACATTATATTACCCAAACCCTTGGTGTTATTCCCATTCTAAAGTACTGTGCTTTAGTGCCTCCTTAAGTTTTACTAAAGTATTTACAGAATGATCATAGATACTTTTTCAGGTTTACTATTAAATAGAGAAGGGGAAAATGCTTCAAAAACACTTTTTTTTATAATGTAGAAAAAGTATCAGCATACATCAAAGGAACTTCTTCTATACTTTGGTCTACCTTTAGATGACTACCAAGCTTCTCTAGGTGCATTCACACCACAAACTGAAGCACAGTTCAGAAACCTTACAGCTAATGATGATGTGGACAAAAAGTCTCTCTCATCACAGAAAAAATATGCTTCCTGCCCACCCCGACCCGCTTTGTTTGTTTTTGTCTGCATTTAGAAAGTGAATCACTAATAATAGTAGTCTGGGTATTCCCTTATTTGGAACAAAGAAGTCACAGTAGCAGAACATATCTGAAATATCTGAACACTCTTAGCATCTTAGGACTGAGAACATTTTTACCAGGCAGTAAGCATGACACCATTAGTCTTTTAGATCAGTTCATCTGGTCCTGATCCTTTCACTCAGAGGCAGTAACTTAATCTAACTGCATATGATGTAGATGGAACCAGAACAGTTGCTCTGTGGCTCCAGTATGTTACTATTGTGTTGGCCATGAATGGTTACCAAATTAACACTACAAGTTTTCAAGGATGGCGTCCTCATTATTTACCCATATCTATTTGTGTCTTGGTGCACTCAAGAGTCTTCTGTGCAAATATTTTGAGGATATGCCAGATTGTTATTAACATACAACTGCAAATATGTTTTTCTATGAACCTTCATAGGTCATCCTTGATTCTGGAGAAATAATGTGGTCTTTGGGATATATTTGTAATTTCTCTTTCAGAATGAAAAAATGAGGTTAACTGACAAGAGGTCTTGGCTTTCTTTTAAGCAACTTATCTTCCCCTCCATACAATGTTGTAAATCCAGAAGTGAGTTTCATTACCAATTCTGCCATTATTTTAATAGACAGCCCTGGTTTTGATATGGTTTATATCATTAAAATTTACATAGATGCACTCTTTGCTATTTTGTATTGCTGTGGTTAGGACCAAACATGCTCTTCTCACTCCTGCTACCACTGTTAACATTCCTTGCTTTATAATTCTTTCTTCAGGACTGTTTATACTTCTGGCCACCATCATGGTAGATTTATTTTACAGTGCATGTCTTGGACAGCTGTTACTGTCTGTAACAGTGAAGCATAAATGTGTTCATGGAGCAGGGAGTCTAAAGCTACTGATCCTTTAGACAGCTCCACCACTACATTTGTTGAAGAGTATCAGGTTCCTTCTGAAGATACAGCTACTTGGGAGCTTTTTTTTCTGGTCCCCAAATAGAGGCCACTTTGATCTGTTCTTTAGAAAAAAACATCCAAAGCCCACTCAGTCATTTGCACAAGAACTTTGATTTTTTTCCGACTGATGTAGAAATGAAGACCCATTTCTTTGGATCAGGATTCGTGTTTATTGCATCACACCATTTGGTCTTGTATGGTTTCTGGAGTTGTTTTAATTGTTATGTTATTTGTATTTTCAGCCAGATTGCATGAATTGGAGTCTCGTTATTTGAAAGAAAATGATATTAAGGGAGGATGAAGAAATTATATATTGTGAATACACTGTATCTGACTTACAGATGTTGATAATTTAATCACTAGCTAACTACAAGTGGAAAAAGGCAGACAATAAATGAACAAATGTTAGATATATTTTTAGCTGAAAGCTGAGATTTATTTTCTTACAACAGTTATCTGCTATAGAGGACTCTTCCAGTTTGCTACGTGGATCCTCTTAGCTATTCTTTCAATGTCCAGACTACAAATGAATTAATACAATACGCAGTTCATGTCAGTGCTCTAAGTTAAACTTTCCAATATGGCAAGATCAAGTCATTAACAAATTAGAAATGGTTCAGAAAATTTGCAGAGTGAAATGTATGGTCTGAAAAAAATGGATAACACAAAAAATATTGGGGCACGAATTACGATGCCAGGCTTGTGCGTTGACTTTTGGAAGTGTCCATTTGTTCTCCTCTGCCTGTGTTGACCGGATTCCGTACTGTTTCTCACTTACCACATCAGCACCAGCAGAGCACCAACAACAATGCAGAAACATCCAGCTACATCAGCACTGGATCCATTTTTGTTCCATACATCATTTTTATGATTATTTTAATTTTGACAAGTTCACCTGTCACAGCAAGAACCTACTTTTGAAGAAGTGAAGTTACTATCTCTTTTCAGAACATCCATGGAGCAATGCTGCCCAACCCAGTAATTAGCTGAAATTCTGTCAATAAATCAATCTTGTTGTGATATTGTTTCTTTGTTTGGTTCTTTCCCTCTACTGCAGTTTCTGAAACCTGTTGTTCGTCTGCTTCTAGTTTGGAAAGAAGTTTACTGTGAAAGATGTCCAACCTCATGGCAAACTGCAATAAGAGCAAGCTATCTCTAACAACTCCTTTGGGCTCCATCCACCTCAAGCCATTACAGTCTGCTGAAAAAGGAAAAATTGGAGGAATGTGTAGCCATGTCTGGTCCTCCTGCTATTGCCAGCGCTATTCGAAAAAGGTTCACCATCCATCTCACAGGCCCTAAAATGTTAGCATCACACCACTGGCTGTCAGCCTGACATAACATTGGGCCACATTCCTTTTGCTATCCTCTACCACCTCATTGGAAAAAGTATCATTCTAGAGAGAACAAATACAACAGATCTATCAAAACGCATAGTTTTCACCCGAGTGTCAGCAAGCAACACAAGAGCAGCTCTGCTCTTGTAACACCAGCTTAAAAAAAAATCATCCATCCTCATATGAGGATCATCCATCATCAGTCACTAACTTTTCTGTCATTTACATTTTATTTTACATTTTTCACTTTTGTCATGCACCTATCACTGGTAGAAAAGAAACAAACTCTGAACTACAACTTAATTTTGCTTTAGAGGAGAATGGAGCTTTCCACTTTGGGAATGATAAAGAAGCAACCCACTGACCTGTAATGACGATTGCATAAAGTGACCTCAGTCCAACTTGTATTTGCAGGTAGTTATTACTGCAGCTGCCAAATATAAATAGCAGCAGCAGCAGCAGAAATCAGTGGTATAATAAACATCCTTCTTACAGTCTCAGCATAGGCAGCAGGCACTAAACAGTCACACAAAGTGGTTTCACAGGACAGAGATGCTAAGAGATTCCAGTTCATAGCTACAACAGGGAAGAGTGGGAAAGCTTGGGCTTCTGCTGCCTATCCTGCTGCAGTGCTCAGTGGTGGGAGACACCTTCAGTCAGCCAGACAGTTCAACCTGCCCTTCCATAAGCAATGTGAAATCCATGACAGGGGGATAAATGGCAAATTGCATACGCTACAGCCATGGAGGTTGATCAGCTCCTTTTTTTCAACAAATCTATCACCATTTTTCCTCTCTCTTCCTCATGGTTTTGTGTTGCTGTTGCCCGGTGTTAGGCAGCACCGGTACTGTTGCCCAGTGTTAGGCAGTTGGTCAGTGGTCTCACTGAATACAGGCAGTCTCACTGAGTTCAGTTTGACAGCGTTAGGGCAACAGCCTAATCCACAAGAACACAGAATCTTGCTATCCAGTGCTATGAATCATAACAAGTTAGTCTGGGGAAGTAAGAGATATAGCGAGGTGCAACTACGGCTGCATGTCCTTTCATGAGTGCTTATATGTGCGCGTATACAAACAGAGGCTGATAGGTACAGGAGATAAGAGGAAAAAAAAAAGGTAGGTAGATTTCAGTACATTACATCAAAATGAATTGTGAGAATAAACAAATAAATAATGTAAAAAACAGAATGTTACATTATTCCAGAGGACTGGCTTAAAGAAATCAGATAATTTTATTATCAACTCCAGTGGTTAGTTTATTGTTGCAGAATACAGAAGGATTCCTTTCAATTAAATACAACTACTTGTTCTGCAGTTGATAAATTATTTGCCAACTTTGTCTAGTATTGAGATTTTGACTTTATGCATTCAAAATTATTTAAATTATTAACACACATAAAGAAAGCAAAAACTGGAATGCAGAATGCGTTCTACTTCACATAGTTGTGTTTTTCCCATGGGCCTGATGGAGAGAAAGTGATTCTTGATGCTTTTTTTTTTTGCCTCCACTGCTTTTATTTGATTTAATGAGAAGTAGCCCCCCTGCAACTTCATGTTTATGAATTCATAATGTGAGCCAGCAATTTCTTATGCAAAGTCAAGTAATTTGGTTGCAGAATCTTTCTTCCCCCCGACATAGGATATTGTTATCTGTCACATTTTATAATAGCACCATCTTTCTTCCATTAAAGAAATTACTTCAATATGATTCCAGCTTTCCTAAGGAACATCACAGGTAAAATGCTGAGTCATCACTCATTAAGTATTTTTTAAGCTTGGCTACTTAAAAATTGATACGTAAGTTTAAGTTCTGAAGCACTATTCTTTTTCTTCTTAAATTGCTAATATTTAGCTTTCATCTGATCTCTGCCAGGATATGATTTATGCTGTGGTAAAACTGTTCAGCTCTGAGCCATATGTTCTAAAGCAGATATGCTTGGCTTTCTCTTACTGCACGATACCACTGTGTGCTGTTCAAAATCATCCCGAAATCATCTAAAGTCCTCTCTTTAAGAGGTCCTTTACTTCTTTCTCTGGAAGAATAAGGAGTTTAGCTAGTTAATCAATCAGGAAAACAGCTGCTTACCTGTACTTATGCAAATCCAGTCAACTAAGCAATATATCTCTTAGTGTCCATAGCTATAAACTATTCACAAATATTTGCATTTTTTTTTTTCATATTTATATTTTCTTGCTGTGTTCATTATTTTATTTCCCTTGATTTCTATTTCTTCTTTGATGGTCATTCAATCAGTGGGAAACAAGATCCTGTGGTTCAGGTGACCATTTGCAAACTGGTGAAGCAGGTTGCTCATTAAAAAACTGCTGAACACATTCTACAATCAACCTGTTTGGTTTTCCATGGTATTCCATGAATCTTTACATGTGCTGAAATCAAAAGTGATCTATTAAAAGAAGAAAGGAAGAGTTAGCTTATTCATTTGTCTGACTGCACTTAGCAAAATATCCCTTAAGACTATAGATTTCCATTTAACATGACTGAGAAAATTACCCAAAGTTCCACTTGCCTGTAGACCAGTAATTAAAAACAAGCTGAAGCAGACCTATGATCTGACATATATCAAATTTTCTACAATGCTTCTCCTCCTGATAAAGGCCTAGGCAGGGATGGATGTAGAAGGAATGCAAAGATCACATGGGCACCCCACTTCCAAAAGGCACCACTTGGTGCATCACTTGCCTCAGTTACACGGCAACAAGAGGCTATACCACTGTCCAATGTATACAGAAGCTTCCAGCACTAAAGTAACCCACATAACTGAAGTCTTAGCAGCAACAATGTCCTTCCATAGGCATCCCTTTTTTCCCCAATAAGTTAAAAGTTGTGTGCTCTACCTTTCAGGATGGTTTTCCATTTAGACCTCCCCATCTACCCTACTACCATCAGCTACCTCTTTGCTCTAGAGATTCCCAGCTTCATTGCCCACCAACCCACTTTTATCCTAAAAGCATTCCCAAACTTTCTTACACTCTGCCTAGGTACAGATCTCTCCCAGCTCTATGAATCCCAAGGCTTAGATCCCATATTCCTAATCTCTTCTTTCTTCTGCAGCTCTAACCAGGAACATTTCCAGATGACAAGACACAAACATACACACTTATCTACTTTCCATGATATTTAGTTATTGCAAATACCTTCTTTAGCCCCAAACATTCATCACCAGTATTTCCAATCCTGGCATTGACTTTCACTGTATATTTTTTCAGATGGGTACCAACACTTTTTTTTCTTGGTCAATGTTTAGTTATGTTCAGTGTGGGAACTGACAGCTTTCTGTTGGAAATAAGGAACTACTGTACAAGAGTTTGCTGTTGGGACTGAGACGAAAAATTTCTTTACAGCTAACAACCTACATACCCCACAGCAATGAGAGGGGGACGTGAAATGAAGAATATGACGAAAAACTCATCACTAGGTTGGTTACTTACTTAGCTATAGGTTTGCTGCAAGGGGGAAAGCTATTTACTGAGCTTAAACGTAGTGAAGAATGAAACAAGGGAGGGAAGGCAGAGGAACAAAATACCTGCTGCTTATCACCTATCTGCCTATAATCATTACAAGGAGTTCTGTTGACAGCATGGAGCAAGCAACTGAAAGAGAGGTGATAAGAAGAGAGGTGCAAAAAAAAATTTGGTGGTTGGATTTTCTGACATAATTTGTCATCTTCTAAAAGTACAACGAAGTCTCCTATGCACCAGACTCTTATGGAATGTGATGACTTTCCAACTTTTGGAAGCACAAAGCCTTTGGTAGCCCTAGGGATTTCTGTGTAACTCATTTCCCAGCATTTGTCAAGTCCAAGGGAAGAAAAACAGCCTCTAAAATAAAGAATGAATCCTTCCCTTTGTTTCAAACAATATTTTTTATCAGCTTAAGGAAATCATTAGAGACAATGGTAATATTAAGCTGCATAACCAATATAAGAAGCTATGCTTTGGTAAGGTGACTAGTACTACCAGGCAGAACAAATGAAAAACTAAACCACAGTGTGCAAGTAGGAGTAGAGTACATGAAATACATCAGTTATTACTATCTCAGTGATACTGCAAGACTCTTATACCTTCCAAGAAGAGCATAACTTCAACTGGGTGATCTTTATCTTACTTATTTTAATTAAAAGCAAATAGGTTTTGGAAAAAAGAGCCCACATACAATTATTCCATGTCATAATATACCATAAAGCTCACAGCATCCAACCATAATGCAGATCCCTAACAATATGCTGAAGCAATCTCCCATTTAAATGGTTCAGTGAAAATCACTGTGATTAATACATTCCCAAAGAAAAATGACTAGGCAGCAGTGATATGAAGTTATTTTACTGCACATGAATATCAGCAATAAATAAACACACTGAAAAGAATTGGGTATACAGACTTCTGTTTGCCAGAATAATTCCACAACTGTGTTGACATTCTCTGACTCTTCAGCCCTCATTATTTTCCAAGTTTTACTTAATCAGAAGTTCAAAGTTTCATCTCTTATTAACATTTAAAAAGAACAGAGCTTATGCTCTGTTCTTAATAAGTCAAAATAGATTTTTAATACATTAGCAAATCAAACAAAGAACTGAGACCATTTCCTTTTCTGAATATCTGATTGGGCTGAGAGTAGATCTTGCCGCTTAGATCTATTCCTCACCCACAATGCGCTCCAAAGGCCTCCCAACAGTTTACTAATCAATCAGGGCTACCAGTCCTGGTTATCATGTTGCCAGCAGGTCAAAGGAGGGGATCCTGCTCCTCCACTCAGCTCTGGTGAGGTAAACATCTGGAGTACTGGGTGCAGTTCTGGGCTCCCCAGTACAAGAGTGACGTGGAGCTGCTAGAGAGGGTCCAACATAGAGCAACAAAGCTGATAAAGAGACTGGAGCATCTATCTTACGAGGAAAGACTTAGTGAGCTGGGCCTGTTTAGCCTGGAGAAGAAAAGACTGAGAGGGCATCTTATCAATATGTACAAATACCTGAGAGGTGAATGTAAGGAGCATGGGTCCAAACTCTTGTTGATGGTGGCCAGTAATAGGACATGGGGTAATGGGTACAAGTTGAAACACAGGAAATTCCACTTCCATGTGAGGAAGAACTTCTTTCCTGTGAGGGTGCCAGAGCCCTGGAACAGGCTGCCCAGAGAGGTTGTGGAGTCTCCTTCCCTGGAGATCTTCAAAACCCATCTGGATGCGACCAGATCCCCAAAGGAGACTCCACAACCTTTCTGGGCCGCCTGTTCCAGGGCTCTGGCACCCTCTCAGGAAAGAAGTTATGGAGATGGAACTTCCTGTGTTTTAATTTGTACCCATTACCCCTTGTCTTATCACTGGCCACCACCGAAAAGAGTTTGGCCCCATCCTCCCTACATTCACCCCTCAGGTATTTATACATATTGATCAGATCCACTCTCAATCTTCTCCAGGCTAAACAGGCCTAGCTCACTTAGTCTTTCCTCGCGACACTGTGCCACATGCTCTAGGTGTCCCACTTGAGCAGGAGGGTTGGACTAGATGATCTCTAGAGGTCCCTTCCAACCTCAACTGTTCTATGACTCTGTGATAGATGCTCTAGTCCCTTAACCATCTTTGTTGCTCTATGCTGGAACCTCTCCAGAAGTTCCACGTCCCTCTTGTCCTGGGGAGCCCAATACTGCACACAGTACTCCAGGGGCAGCCTCACCAGAGCTGAGTAGAAGGGCAGAATCACCTCCCTCCGGCACCTCCTGGCTGATGTAGCCAGGATCCCATTGGCCTTCTTGGCTACAAGGGCACATTGCTGACTCATGGTTAACCTGTTGTCAAACAGGATTCCCCAATCCCTCTCCACGGAGCTGCTTTTCAGTAGCCCCGAATCTGTACTGGTGCCTGGGGTTATTCCTCCTCAAGTGCAGGTCCCTGCCCTTGTCCTTGTTGAACCTCATGAGGCTGCTCCTTGCCCAACTCTCCAACCTGTCTAGGCCCCTCTGAATGGCAGCACACGTAATGCCTGACTAGTTTTCACAACAACTCCAACAAGTAGTTTTAATAGGTATTTCCCTCCTGACATTAGCCTTATTTTTGTGCATTCACAGGCAACAGTCTTATCCCTCCTTATTTTTTTATTTTTCAAAGCTTTTTAAGCCAAGTTATTCTGGTTTCCATGAAGGCTGATGGCTCCAAAATACTCCAGCAGACATCAGTGCAGGATTTAAAAATGCGAAACAATCCTCCCTTTTTACTCTGTGCAATATACTTACTTGTGTAAGCATTCGTGTAGCTACATAGCATGATCTAGGTTAAGATAAACCTTCAGGTCTGTATTCTGCAGACGTTCAGACTTACTCCAATTATTCATGCCAAAAAGCACTGAAAACTCTTCTGTAAGAATGAGTCTTTGAAGCAGGTGACCAAAACTAGATGCAGGATTTTAGATGCCTCCTAGGAGTCATACATAAATACAGTGCTGGAAATTGCTTGTGCAAACATCAAAACTACATTTGTCATTTTCATAGCTGTGTCTCACTAGCACAAGTTGAAACTTCTCCCATTTTTTAAAATCAACTTTGTACTGTAGTGAAACCAAAACTATGCAAACTTTATTGCAGAGAATCCCAGCACTATATATGCGCAACACAAAATATGTATTAAAAAGTCAGTTGCTGACTTGTCCTGTTTTCGAGAAATACAGAGAAAGCAAAATCTCAATACAGGGGGCACTGTGTCTATAAACCAGGTAGGAAATTGATCACCAGGCTATTTGCTTGTCTATAGCAAGTGTCTCACTGCATTAAATGAGAAATTAAATCCCAAAACTAAATCATGCTTGCAACTGCAAGCAAATTTGTATAAATATATTTGTACAAACTCTTC
This sequence comes from Crypturellus undulatus, assembly GCA_013389825.1. NCBI lineage: Eukaryota > Metazoa > Chordata > Aves > Tinamiformes > Tinamidae > Crypturellus > Crypturellus undulatus. The sequence goes on from VWPW01012867.1 coordinate 36,955, forward strand.
AGAAAGTTAAAAGCTTTCTCTAACTTGAAATTCAAATGCTCTCACACAGTTTTTTTCTTCTGTTTTTCTGTTTAAGCCACTGCAACAAATACCTGCTGATTCAGAGTTTTATAGTTTATCTACTGATCCTTCCTGACCTAAGATGCTCTCTGTCTTGAAAATCTTCTTGCTCTGCCATCTCCTTCTCTACAGATCTCTGGATTTCCTTACGGCCTTGATTAACTAAAATAATTGTGCAACTACTGCACAACTGCTGCTCCCATTTGCCCTTCCTCCAGATCATTAGTACACATATTTCATAACAGACTAGTAATTCCTAATTCTCAGTCCTGGGGCAACTTACTATTAACCTTTTATTCTTCTGAAAATTGCTCATTTATTTCTACTTCATTGTCTATCTTTTAACCACTTTTAATCCATGACAGGATTTAACCTCTGCCTACCAAAGTTTCTTAATAATCTCTTGTGAAGGGCTTCATCCAGAGTCTTTTGTTTTCAGGTTTAAACACATTATACTCAAGCATTCTCCTTCACCCACAACTTTTTTTTTCAGAATTTTTGATGAGTTCCAGCAGGTTAGAAAAGCTTCAATTTACTCTTCAAGATTAGCTAGTATCTTATGACATAATCACCTTGGAGATAAAAAATTTGAATAGCTTCTCAATTTGTTTCATAGTGCTGTATTATTACTCACTAGGAGGTAATTTTTAGCAACAAGCTTATCTTAATAAACACGTAAGTGTTACTTTAATTCTACTGGAACCTTTCTTTGCAATCTTATGCAGACACAGAAAAGTACTTTTAGAAACTGATGTGCCCCTAATTGCATGAGAGGTATTACAGATTACATCTTCTCAATTACACTATGGATATTCACAATTAGAAAAAAAATGCATGCACAAAAAACAAACAAACAAAAAACAAAGCAAAACAATCAGACTGTAGCATCAGGAAGAACATTCATACAAACCTTTTAAAGATCTGTTTTTTAGCAAATCTGTTTCCTCTGCCCTTCATCTTTCTATCTCTGATGCCGTTGGCATCTTGTGAACTCCTAGAGTTGTGGTGTGCTGCTGATCGCGAGATGGACCCTGCATGTGCAGGGGAATTGGACTAGATATCTCTAGAAGTCCCTTCCAACCTTAATGATTCTATGATTCTATGGACCATGCAGATAGTGGCCAGTACAGTTAGACTTGCATATGTGCTGTCGAATCTGGTCATCTGCAGACATGATTTGAGTCATACAACAGGAAGGCAGGAGACCAGGAGGGAGTGGGCAATTAGAACATCTTACTCAGTTCATTACCTGCTTGTCCTTCTGAGAAGCACAGATGAAAGAGATTGGAAGGAACCAGACTAATTGTTCCGGTTTACACAGCAGTCACTATTGCATAACTGCATAATTTACAGAGCTCACAAAAACATGTGAATTAATTATTTTTTGACTGATACGAGCAGAACTGAATATACTCTTATTTTCAAAAGTAGCCCATGATGGTAGAAATGTTGCTCTGTGAGACGAACTGCACCACTGTCCCATCTTTGTTACATTTCACTGTCATGTTGCATGAGGCTTTCTCTACCTGGACAGTAGGTAAAGAAGGAACAATACCCTTTCTTTGTAAAGAGACAGAGTTAGAAGAAAATTATTGTTTAAATTGCTTTTCAGGGAGGGAAAAGAGGGAAGAAAATTAGGGTAAATTGCTGCAAGTTCATAGGCTGCAGTCAAAAATGAGAATAGCCAAGTGAAAGAATATATGTCATCTAGGTTTTGTACCGAATAATCTTTGTAACTTTACATGCATGCAATAAAACCTTCTAGAGCAGAACATCTGCTTAAAGGGCAATATGGTGGATATGAAAATATCTGAACCACAGAAAGATTTTCAAGCCTATTCTTTCTTAAGAGAAAGCTTTCCATAAAAATGCTTTTCTCCCTTGAAACATAAAGCACTTTCAAACTGTTCTGGCTTCTCCATAACACAAAGGAAATATTCTTCCTTTGACAAGATTCCCTGCACCGTTTCTAGGCTGTGAGGACAAGGAAGGATCCTGTCTCTTAGGACACTTAGTCCCACAAACAAACTGATAATGGATGTTATTGGTAGTAGTTTAGCAACTGTCCTGTGATTCCTTCAAAAGCCATGGATTAGTGCTGCATTGTTCAATTACTTTGTTGGAGTTTAATTACACTAAGTAGCTCCACTTAGCTACTTGATGTTTTAAACTTGATGTTTAAAAAAAACATGAATGAGGTGATGGCAGAGAATGCTTGAGAAGCGGGAAATTAGAGAAAAACTAGGGCCTAACAGAAGTTATGGCATTACAGAGGCTTGCTTGAGGTGAGAGACAGTAACCACTTCCAGGATGGTTGGTATGTGCAGAATCTATTTCTCCACAATTCCCTTGACAACACAATCTGCCCTCCTAATAGGAGTAAATGAAAAGTGGAGCAGAATGGAGACACCATGGCCAAACTTTGCTGACTTCCCTGTGCAGGTGGTAATCTGATGGCACTGTGCAGCTGATGAGTGGATGGACAGTGGAGCAGAGTGAAGACACTGCAGAGAAACTCTGTTGTACTCCCTGTAGAGGTGGCAACCTGGTCATGCCACGCAGTTGATGGGCCACAAGATAACATGTCTGGTGCTAGGCCAACAATGGTGGCAGATCAGTCTCTTCTGATGGACTTTGCTCTAACTTCTCATTCTAATCTCATTATATACCAATATACAATTCCATACTAGAAGTTACCCACTTCCAAGGAACAACCACTCCTCACTGAGCATGCTCTCTAGATTTTTGATTAACTCAGGAGACTTTTTAAAGCCATCAATAACAAAAGTAATTATGACTAGAGTCACTCAGGCTCTACACCTAAATGTAAACGAAAATGCATAGTGGGGAAGTAAGAAGGGAAAAGTAGGAAGGAAGGAAAAAGGAAGGAGAAGGAAGAAGAAAAGAAGAAAGAGAGGAGAGAGAGAAGACTCCATTGTAACTTCTGGATCAGTCGACAGGCTGAACCCCTTTCCTCCCCTCCATTCAGGACCTCCGAGGAGATTCCTTGAGGCTGAGAGCCCTCTCCCATCTTCTGGATGAGTGATGATTGCACATTTTTACACTAGCTAAGAACCCCACACTGTAGTAGAGAATTTCCTATACTAACATCTGAAACCTGTTCTCTGTACCATTTGAATAAATTATGCTATTTGTGAACTCGACTACTCATTTTGAAGACGACTGGACCTACAGTTGATAGACTGTGAATCCAGTACTGCCAGTCGGGCCTATAGTTACCACAGTATTTGGTATCCCTGTTAAGAGATGAGTCCAGCCACTCTCAGTCCCTCTAACCTTTGAGGATCAGCTGGAACACAAGGGGATTCATCTCTTATCAAATTTAGCCCCCTCTTCCCCCCATCAAACTGTAACAGGTGAGAGAGAGGCATTTTTCTCCTGTCCTTCTGGCATGTCCTCTCCTGAACTCCTCTTTAACAGCCTAGTCTTGTAATGATTCATTTTCCTAATCATTTTCCTAATGTCTTCATAGCCTTAAAGTACATTGTGTTTTCTTACTTGTGTTGATAATTTGTTCTCCAGATCTTCTTATCACTTAATCTCAATTTTATATCCATCGTAGGCATATGCTCTTTCTGTTGGAAGTGGTGACAATTTTTGTTTCAATTATTACTTTTAGCCTTTTCCTTTAACTCCCTGAATTTAACTATTAATTTTCTCTCTATCATTTAAAGGAAATGGAGATAAAATCCAGAAGGTTTCTTTGGACTTTTCTATGGCAGCTTTACCTATTTATCAATTTCAACCTGATGCCTTTTTTTTTTCCCATGATAGAATTGCACCACACTTAGCAACTTTGCTATCCACATCAGATATACAGAGCTGCAACCCACATACTAGTGATATGAGGGATATTCTTGTTTCATGTATTGACCTGTTTCATCTCTTGATATAAGTATCTTAATTTATAATCACTTTAGGAGACTCTAAAGACCTCAGATAAGATTGAAACTTGCCATGAAATGGACATTGTTTCAATAAATTCTTCTGAAACCTTCCTTGATATAAAGAATATTTAGATGAGTTTGGGTGGGAGAGACACACAGGCAGAGCAGAATTGTCTGCAAACTGAAACAGAAAAAAAAAAAAAAAAGATTTTTTTTCAGAGCTTTTCTCATGTTCACCCCAAAAGCACATTTGCACTGTTTTAGAGTTTGTGCAAATCCTGCAGTTTCTGAAACTACAGCAGTACAGAGTAAAGCAGTCCTGGCCTGATGCAGAGTCTAGGACAGATGCAGAGTTACAGCTAAGGTCTAGTAAAGAAATCTAGGAGCTTTCTTCACCAAAGGCTGGCAGATCTCACCAGTGTCTTCAATGCTATGCAGATACTCAAGTGCTGTTTGACAGATGGATGGTCTGTAAATAGGCAAAAAGTAATAGATGAATGACACCATGAACTGTCACTGTCAGCCTGCATCAAACACACAGACATATTTGGGCCTAGTTCACAAAGATGTGTTGGTGAAAGGAACCTCAAGAAGGTCAGCTAAGGGGAATGCAAACTCCATGCACAAACACATGCTTGGGGGTGACCTGCTGCAGTGCAGCTTTGCACAGAAAGACCTGCCATTTACACAGTGCAACATTTACAGACACATTTGCAGCAATATGTGCCCTCGTGTGAAAGTAAACCAATGGCATCACAGACTACATCAGGAAGGGCATTGCCAGCAAGAAGGTGGAGGTGATTCTTTCGCTCTAAGCAGCATTGATGAGGCCACATCTTGAGTGCTGGGTCCAGTGGCTGGCTCCCCAATAGGAAAAAGATGTGGACCTGATGAAGTGAGCCCTGTGAAGGGCCAGAAAGATGATTAAGGGACTGGAACATCTGTCATACAACTGGGAGAACTGAGAGAACTGAGACTGTTTAGCCTGGAAAAGAGAAAGCTTGGGAGGATCATATCAATGTGTATTGACATCTGATCAGGAAGATCAGATAAGGAGATACTGATCAATCTCATAGGAGAGTGTAAAGAAGATAGGGCCGGACTCTTGTCAGTGGTATCCAGTATCACTGGATAGGATGAGAAGAAATGCAGCTGAGAGGAAACATAGGAAATTCCACCTGAAAACATGAAAATACTTCCCTATCACTAAAATGGTAGGTCACTGAAACTGCAAGCTTGTGCAGTATCCAAACTGATATTCAAAACCTGATGGGACATAGTTCTGAGCAATGCACCCTAGCTGACCATGCTTGAGCAGGAATGTTGGAGCAGATGATCTCCACAGGTTCCTCCCAATCCCAAGTATTTTTTGATTCTGTGATTCTGCAGTAGGGTTAGTAGAGGAGGATCTGAAGGAGAAACTCCAGCAGATCTGTGGTAGAGAAGCATTGACTGAACACCCTCATGGTGTCCACAGTGAAGCCGAAGGCAATGAAGCTGTGTCCTCAAAGGAGGAAGGTAGGAGCTACATAAGCCAACAGTTCCCTGGAGCCCACAGCCTGGCCAAGGTGCTGTTAGGGTGGTCTCTGTGTGGCTGTGAGCAGAGGCAGTAGCTCCCGAGCTGTTCCAAGGCAGGTCACCCAGCAGCTCCCTGATGACAGTATGAAAAAACATGAGGTATGATGTTGAGGACCCATGGTGCATGTCGTGGGCAGGGGCTGCCATGCTCCCGGGTAAGCTGGAAGGGACAGCCGGGCCTGCCAGGCAAGCACAGGTCAGTATGGAAACTTTCCTCCATGACCTCGACAAAAATGAGGGCTCCCTGCCATAAAATGGCAGCTGAAACAACATGGCAGCCGCACTGCCTAGAGCAGCGGGGATGCCCCGCCCTGGTGCTGCCAGCCAATCATAGTGGAGCACGTGATCACGTGGTGCCCCATGCTTTACAAAACGGTCACCCCAGGAGCAGGAAGAAGTGGAGTGCACAGACCCTGTGAGGGGCAGGACTTCCCGGAGGAGTGGGTCTGCTACAGCCCATAGGGGCGGCGCACTGGCCACTTGTTATTCTGGGAAGAAAATTGCGACCAGTTGGGTGGGAATGAGCTCGTTAATCCTGGCGGGAGCAGAGGTCGGATGTGATCGTCACACTAAAGCAAACGGAGGGAAAGAAAAAGAAAATACACAGCTGTTTGTTAGGGAAATTTCCTGTAAGTAACAGATGTGATTCAAAAAAAGACCTCTCTGAAAAAAAGCATTTGAAGATTTAATTATTTAGCAGTTCTCGCTGTGTGGAAGCTGATTTCTGCAACATAAATAGTAAATTCAGATTACATTTGAAGGGAGTTAATGCCAGTGGAAGAGTGGACACATTTCTACAGAACAAGCTGTATAAAATGTCAATGGCAAAGGCACATCCGAAAGAGATCCAATTTAAATAACCATTTCAAAGCAAAGGGAAATGTAGATTTTATATGAAGAATAAATCCTAATTCATTCCCACAAAAGAAGTGATGAAATTCCAAATGCTTACTAAATTAAACAGGAAATGGCACAAATTGCTGGTGATGATAGGGAGAAAAATCTCAGAAGGATGGATGACTGAAAAGGTGTTTTAATGTCTAAATTCATACTCACTGATTACCAAATTTAGTCTGTGCTTCATATGATATCATGTATTATTCAACCAACTTCTTAAAATTTAACAAAAGCAGAAAGAATGTGAAAAGAATGTCATAATGTGCAGAATTTTAAATCTTGTTAAACCGAAGGTATGCTTCAAAGAAAATATCTAGTAAGGATAGCAAGTTGGTTTGCGCACAGCATGAAGTTTTGTTTGCCTTATTAATGTCAGAGTCTAGTACTTGCTGGCCAGGTTCTGTTAGGTATTCCATACGTATGAAGTGTATGATGTTTAACATAAAAATGTTCTCCAAAATGTTTGATGTTAATGCAATTTTTGATTTAGCAAAGTAATACAGCAATATACTGCAATCACAACACAAATGTACACTTATAGAGTTCAGGCACAGCACAATCACAGTACCAACACAACTGCCATTACCAATTGCTGTCACAATGCTGGGCATCCCCATTCACTGAAAGAAATATGTGGGTTGAAGCCAGCTTAAGCCTGTTGCTCTCTTCAAAATTGTTTTGTTAGCCGTTGAGGCTTTATTTTCTATGTTGGGCTGAATAACATACACTTCCCCCATGCTGGTCTGTCTAACTCAGACACATTCACATTCTTTGGATCAACTCAGGAAGAAACATTTACACATGGTCTATGGCTATTTATCTAAAACAAAGTTCACCCTTTGGGTCGAGATAAAGCCACTTATTTATGCCTACACCATCCCCGAGCTTCATGGGCACCTAGCCCTTGCCCAGCTGCTCTGAGTCCTACCATTGTAGGGGTTATAGGTCTAAACAGTTTACCAGATTTTTTTGCATGCCAGGAGCCCTGTGTGCAAAGCTGTGCAGTAGCTGAATAATATTCTACAAGTAAATGAATCATTACAGAGAGGAAAACAACAGTTCTTATTCATTAGTGTATTCTTTTCCCTTGATTAAGTAATAAAATCTAAGAGGTTTGAGAATTTTCTGAGAGATACATAAGCTACTGAGGAGCAGCAATTATAGCAAAAAGGCTGCAAGGAAATAAGAAGAAAGTAGTGATCTCTGCATGCAGTGCCACACTTCAGTCAGTTCAGGTTACATACCTTCTCTGCAGGTGAAATTCTATATTCTGAACAGATAATAATGCATTGCAATAAGGAGTGCAGGATCTGAAGCACTGAATGGAGAAATAATAGCTTCCAGTTTCCTCTCTTGGAAATCTGCTGTATAATTAAGAGGTTTCCACTTGAGTGAAAACTCCTTTTACTGTCCTTTTCTTTTCCCTAAATAATCTTGTTAATGCTGTTTGACTTTAGACCTGGTTGCAGCTTTTTCCCATGTTTGTTTGAAGTATTCTATTGAAATGATTTAGTCAAGATAAACAGGAAAAAAAGAACACAACAAATCTGAGCATTATTCAACCCTAAGTCTGTTTTTGTCTAAGAACTTGGTCACATCCTGCAATACTGATAAGAGAGAGACAGCAGACCTCGTGATAGATTTATAACAGGTGGATTCATATTACAAAGGACTCTTGAGATTTACAGCTTGAACTAAAATTAAATTGTATTTGAGCACTTGACTGACTCCCTTGGGAGGCTTTCACAGTTATCACAATTTCCCATCACAATTATCGTGATTGTCTGCGTCACAACAAAAAGAATGTCACAAACTCCTCTAAATCATTAGAAATAAGTATACTGAAGTGAAAATACTTAACCAGAAAAGCCTTTCCTTTGCCTCACAAGCCTAAGAATTTACTTTTTAGTATTTAGAATTTACTAAATATGTGAGTATTAGATACTATGTTTTTTGAGCAAAGCTTTTTCATAACACAGGAGGATGAAGAAGGCTGTCGGTACAGTGAGCAAAATTACAAAACAGTAATTTTTCTCTCTCTGTAGGACAGGGATCATGATCACTAGACACCATCTAAGTTTAAAGGGTTTTTCTTAAATAAACCTCTTTACCAAGTTGCCTCATGCTGAGTGGCTATGTACATGATAGACATGGATTAGGAAGCAGACGGATCAACTCTCTAAATGCCATCATGAAACAGCTGCCCTCTTCTATCTTGCTAATGCTAATCTTGCAAATCTGAGTCAAGCACTAGTATTATTCCTAGAAAGACAATAATAAGAGCAACGGACCCAACAGAACACTATGTAAAATGACATGTCACATTAGAGGAGCACTTTATTTTCATCTGAGAATTCAAAGTGTTTGAAGCAACACATTTAGAAGAGAACTCATGGACTGAAACCTTGAGAGCTTCACAAATCACATTTTCTTAGCAAGCTAATACAGCATTTTTTTTCTAATTGCCAAGCTGCTGATTTTAATGTAGAGTAGGCCTTGTCAATAGGCTGGAATTAATATTGTGGAGATGCTGTAAGTACGTAACAGGAAATAGCACTCCATCTGATAAAATCATCTTTATTACTTGCACTTGTATGTTTTGATTCTAATGAAAAATTCCTGGTCTAGTTTCTTGGCACTTGGGGATTCTTTATGCATTTACCTATGGCTTGTTTGTTATTATAATTACACTCACTGTTTGGAACTGAAACATCATGTGCGGTGCTTTGTTTTCCTGCCTTCTTTGCAGCCAGATTTGCTGAACTTCTTGAACCTTGTATTATGCCTTCTAATCCTATTTTATGTGGCTACCCAGCTGTGAGCCATTGTGTTTCTGAAGTATGTCTACCTTTGTTTTATGTTTATGACTTAGCATGTCTTTTCTGCTGGCTTATGTCCACTGGAGACCATGAGAATGTCAAAGACATTTCTTTGTGTGGCTCGCAAAATATAAAGACAGGAAGATTCTGTGAAGCAGGAGCTTAAAAAAATCTGAAATCATTTAAATGTAACATAGAATTGCCTGATACTAAAATATTCAATATCTGGATACTTGGCCAATGGGATCCTGGCTGCATCAGGAGGATGTTGTCAGCAGGTGGAGGGAGGGGATCCTGCCCCTTAGCTCTGGTGAGGCCGCACCTGGAGTATTGGGTGCAGTTCTGGGCTCCCCAGTACAAGAGGGATGTGGAGCTTCTAGAGAGGGTCCATTGTAGAGCGACAAAGATGATTAAGGGACTGGAGCATTTGTCATATGAGGAAGGACTGTGTGTGCTGGGCCTATGTAGTCTGCAGAAAAGAAGGCTGAGGAGATTTGATTAACACATTCAAGTACCTGAGGGGTGATTATATGGAGGATGGGGCCAGTCTCTTCTTCATGTTGGCCGGTGACAGGATGAGGGGTAATGGGTACAAGTTGAAACACAGGTGTGTGAAACGCATCTCCATATGAGGAAGAACTTCTTTCCTGTCAGAGTCCTGGAACAGGCTGCCCAGAGAGGCTGTGGAGTCTCCTTCTCTGGAGATCTTCCAAACCTGCCTGGATGCCACCCTGTGCCCCGTGCTCTAGGTGTCCCTGCTGGAGCAGGGGAGTTGGACTAGATGATCTCTAGAGGTCCCTTCCAACCTCAGCCATTCTGTGGTTATGTGATTCTGTTGGATACAACACCTGGGTGGTTGGACCTGGCATGGTCTCATTTCTCACCTATCATGGAGACCTCATAGGAGGATTCCAATAGTTGCAGGGCGACAGTAGGAGTCAGTGTAGGGTCCTCTCTCCTCTTCCCTTCTGCCCAACTACAACTGTGCTTGCCTAAATGCTTGATGGTGACATGTTGCATGGGTGCAAAGAGCGGCGCATAATGAGTCACTCCTTGCTCCACGAAGACCCACCTTTGTGCACACTGGACTGGATCCTGCAAGCTTGCAAGACTTGACAAGAATGACAGTGGAAGGTGGCATGGATATAGGCCATGTTCTACTTTCATTCTGAAAGAATCGGAAAATGCATGGACTGCATGGTGAACAAGTTCAGCAGATAAATACAACCTTGAATGACGTAGCAGTGATGTTTGTTTCCTATGAACCAAGAACTTACCCTGTTGCATTGGTGTAAAGTTAATATATTCATGGTTTGGAGAGGTGCTGAGCTGATTCCACGGACAACTTGTTGAAGGAGCCTGAATAATTTTCAAATGAATTTATTTTTTTACTCTGTATGACAGAAACCAGAAAAAAAACAGTAAAAATATACTTTTATATATATTTCATAATAGTCTGGTGTTTACTAAAACACACATTCATTTTACTGGCAATTTCTTCTGTCCCAGAGAAGAAATGGGTGAGAGGATTATGCTGCGTTCCAAGTACATTTGCAGAACTGCCTGCTACATATTTGGTTCTCTTTATTTCCTGTTCCGTGCTGGGAGGTAGACAAGAAAAGAAATGTACAGCGAAATGCAACTGACATGAAATGCATAATAAACAAAAGCAGATGTACCTCTTTATATAGGCAGTGTGAGGGAGATGGGAGCAAAATATTTTCCAACAACAAAAAAAGAAAATTGATACCCAAGCCCACGAGTCTTTACGGACAAGATGCTGTCAGTGATCATAAAGTATCATTTGCAGATCACTAGAGGATACCAGTTGTGAGGAAACAACTGTTCTGGGTGCTAACCCCAGACAATAGCGCAAAATCATGTAGTGAACATCATGTTCAGGGCTTCCAATGAAGTACTGTTGACATTTGGGATGGAAAACCCAGAGCCTTTTACAAAGCTGTTAGATGGATCAAAGTTCATCACTTCTCTGCCACATCATATATATTCTCTGATGCAGTCTAGTATTTTGGATGTAGACCAAAGGATATAATAAAATAAATTGGCTGTAAATAAAATCCAGAAGATTCTCATGCATGGATAATGGCACTCTTGAAATTCAGGATGCCCAGAAGTTTTAGATATGGCTGACATATGGGTATTTTCATGTTGCTTTTATGTCAGGAGTATCATGAAAGTACTGGCTTCCATATTTATTGCCCTGACATATTTTGTTGTTCTTCATAGTGATAGTAAATGTCATGGGTCTTTTTAGTCTTGTTGAAGAATTATATTGCAATGAGATAAGAATTACATAGCAGTTTCACATGTCACACTCACACTAAGAAACCAAAACTTTCTTCTCTGAAGTTGGGTGAGAAAATATAGGCACTGATAGGCAAGGTGACTTTCCAAGGTTATTTCTGTGTCGGAGCAATGAACTAAAGTTGGGTCTCCTGGTTGGCATATTTAAATATCTAAATTAAATTCTTTGGTGCTGTTTAAATCAGGGTAAATCAGATAAATCAGAGTCTTCAGGGGGGAAAAAAAGAGAGAATTTGACTTTAGGAAAAAGAAAGGTTCTGCAAATCCTGTACTTAAATGACTGCAAATAATAAAATAATGACTCTCAGATAGCAAGTCTTTATCTCTTTGAATTAACAAAGGAAGACAATATATTCTCACTTTATACCACATAATCAGTGTCCCAGAAGCTATTTTCTATGTTTTTGCCTGTCACGAGGAAGTCAGTGAAGGCAAGAGGAAGGAAAACATGCTGCACTAGTGACTTTCAGTGATTTTCAGTAATGACACAGCAATGCTGGGATTTGAAACAGTCACATGGGCAGTTGTGCTCCTGCTTTGCTTGGCCTCCAAGCTGACAGCAAAATCTAAGCCCGGCATCATGTTCCCTTGCAGGACAAGAGGAGCAGCTCTCTCACTAACTCTTCTAGTCTCTCTCACACTTCTCATCTTGTTTAACCATTCAAGTTGCACAGACTAGGTGCTGGGATTTCATCCCTCACATAGGTTCTGAGGGCTGTTCTGGTAAGTGCTATGGGGCAAGGAACAGGTCTTGATTCCTTGTTTCACACCATGGTCAGATACATGGTCATGACAGGGATTCCTAAACACCAGCTCCAGACAGGGAATTAATATACCCCTATGCAGGTTCCTAAAAAGGAACCTTCTTCTGGATTCGTATTTGGAATTACACACACAGTTTGTGACAGTAGACGTCTTTGAAACTACAGACTCTTATCTATGGATTGTTTAGCAGATCATTGTGGATGCCAAGAGCTACATGAAAGCAAATCATTATAATATTAATAGCAAACCTGTTTGTTCATATCTTGAGAAACCCTATCTCATGGGGTTTATGCCAGACAGATGATTGCAGTTGAATTTTAATTAGGAAAAGAGAGATATTAAGTTTTCTAGTGCTGCCTATCTAGAGCTAAATGATTTTATTATTGTCTCTGTAAAACAGAGACAAGCCAACAAATAGAGTTATACATGAAGAAGTACACATTTTTGAATATTTATGCATTCAGAATTGAGAATGCAGTGAGTACACACTCACGTTCTTTGAAGATCAGGAAAAATGCTTTTAGAAGTGATTTTCCAGCGTTATCTTAGTTTAAATCTTACAGTTATTTCATAAAAGGCCGTTTATTTCTTGTTTGCATATTCTTTACATTTCTTTAATGCCAACTGGCATTTTTGTTTACTAATGGCTGTGTAGTCCAAATGAATGGGAACAGCAGTAAGCTTATTAAAAATTAAAAAGAGTCTCTGAGGTAAAATAGCAAGGGATGCTATTGATGAGTTGGAGGGCTTTTGTTTATTTGTTTTTTTGTTAAACTAATTTATTTTCAAGGCACCTTCAACTTGCAAACCACAGGACATGAAGAATAGGTTTTTTCAGGCCAGAGGGGATATATTGCATAAGAAAACCCTGGGAATAGAAAGAAAAAAAAATGAATAATTATGTTGTAAGTTCCCCTTTTTGGGGGTAGTTGCTGCTGTTTTGTGACTAAGCAACCAATACAACTGGTCACCAGTGAGAATTCAGTGATTGTAGATTGCTTAAGGTTAACTCAAAAGCCTGAAATACTCAAATCGATCTAAGAATTCAAATAAGGCCTGGGAATAAAATGTGACAGTCTACACGCTCATGATTTGAGGAAGAAATAAGTTTATATCTGCAGTGGTGGGAATTTTATGCAAGCGTTTACATTCTTATTTCATTTTTGAAAAGAAAAAATCCTATGTATTCCAGTATGAACACTGAAACACAACAATCTAAATACTAAGAGAATATACTCATACTAGACTTTTTTTCAGTATAAAATTAATTCCAAAACTTACATAAAAAAAGAAGGATCAGCTATGTGGCTAGTAAAATATTTATATATATTACACTCCATAAACATATTATTTATGAGCCCAAACAGGAAAGATTGCACCTGGTGACAAAAATTTCATCTAACTGGTAAAAGAACAAATTGCCATTCAATTGCTAAAACAAAAGCAACCAGGGCAGCACAAATAATTTGCTTAACAAAATTCTAACTAACTTATTTATGAGTTAAACTGCATTATTTCTGCAATGTAGTCCAAATAAATGCTGTGCATTCTTACTATTCAAGAGAGGTCAAATAACTAAAAACTGTACCTTGAAGTTTTATAATACTGCAAGAAGATAGGGTTTGAGCAGGGCTGAAGTGCACTAAGAATTATTGAAAATTTACATTATGAAAGCTCATGTCCTGTTCTTAATGCTTCTAGATAAAGAAAAGATTTATCTGAACATAGCACTGTTCATTATTTCTTTTGGTGAAGGCATAAATTTTTGTACCTGCTTATTACTAAGTTCAATCATTCTTTTTCTGCCCGTTTAAAATGTAGATAATATTCCCTGCAGAATGTTTATTATATTTATTTATTTATATTAATCATCTAAAATTGCAAGCCATCTAAGTCCTAGTCCCTTTATCAGTACTTCATCAGTAAAATTTTAATTCAATACACATTTTATGTAGGCCTAAATGGAAGGAATTCATTTCATTACTACTGGGTGATGACAAAGATATTTAGATTGTCCCCCAACGTCTCTAAAGGAGTTTGTTTTGTTTCTTTTTATAGGGAGAGAAGAGAGGGAGACAGTCAGTGTGCAGTATCATGTATACATGGTTTTCCATGCTGCTTCTAACTGAATAGTGCTATCTTCTCCTTTAAGTTACTCCTCATCTGATCTTTGAACCTGATGAATTACTTTACATCGATGCAAATATATATATATATATCATATATATATTTCACATAGTGAATCATGCTTTATACAGAGAAAGTATCCAAATAACTTTAACTCTACCTTCAGGGTTATCATGAAAAGAAAAAAAATGAACAAAAAAGAATTCCAGTTGGGCCTGATAAATAATATTAATACAGGCTGGTACTAAACCCAAAGAAGAATGATCCTAATGCATATTTATCTCATTACATTAGCATTAACATTAACGTTGCCTGCATGATTTAACTGTGCATTTCCTAGCACATAACCTGCTTTCTGTTACCTTTAACTCTAGCTCTGAATTTGTTCTGTTTATTTGGAGGATATCTATAGCATCCATCCATCTAATTTTGGGGGGTTTAATCTTAAATTATATTTTTAAATGTTATCTTAAAATTTTCCATTATTTTTACCGTGTTTGTGTGTATGCGAGAGAGAGAGAGAGACAGAGAGAAAAAAAATCTCTGGAAATTTATAGAGAGAAAAAAAAACAAATAGAGAAATAGAAGTGAAGGAATAATTTTCAAGTGTATTGTGACTGTCTATATTAGTCTAGTCACTGCTTGACTCAACATTTTTACACACTTCAAACATTTAAACATTTTAAAAATAAATCTAAGTATCTTATTACAGACCACTCTGAGATCACACAGCTTTTTAGTTGAGAACAAAATAATATGATAAGTTGAATGGAATTAATGTTACATGTGAATGGGTGTAGTGTACTGAGTTTAAAATGAGTTACTAGTAGGTGTTAGGTGTACTTCCCCTTTCAAAAACCAAAAGGCAGCATAGCTGACTAGGGCAGCTTTCCTTTTCCTCCAAGAAGAAAACTTGGATTACTAAAGGGGGTTAGTTAGGCCTAGAAAACATCCTTGGTCCAGAAAAATATAAAAAGAAAGAAATAGGACAGAAGCTCAGCTGATGTCATTTAAGTAATGCGACTGAAATGCTTCAAGGGAGATGTTGCTTTTAAGGTGGAAAAGGCCTCTTATACTATTGTAGTCTGATCCCCAGCATAAAACAGGCCATGAAATTCCATCTACGCATTCCACTGTGCTGATAGCTCTCTTGATCTACTCGAGATAAGGATTTGACTACTTCCTTTTGGAAATAAGAGTTGGCTTACTCCTAAGGAGGAAAAAGGCTGTGGTATTTCATCCAGTATTTACAACCAAACATTTACAATTCTCATCTGTGGTGGTTGTGAAGGTACCAGTCGCTCACATGGCCTCCCAAGACAGGGGTTTAATGCAGCAGTGAGAGGAGCAGTGTTTCAAAGAAACTAGAATCCTTCTTTTTTGGAATTCTTAGCTGACAGGAACAAATGTCTGGATGACAGAGTCAAATGGCAGGTGTCTTTGTTACTGTATATAAAAAAAAGGTCATACCTGTGGTGACTTTATGATTTTTAAAAGAATTTTAACTGGCATCTTGTAATAGGACATCAAACAGGAACACAGAAGAAGTCTAGTCATCTATAGAAATAAAGAGGTCACGTTAAAGATGACATGAATGTCAAGCATAGACACAAAAGCAGAATGAAAACACATAGGATTTATTTCTTAAAAGATCAGTTAGCTCTTTATGAAATAATTTGTTTGCTTGTTGGTTGACTTTTCTGAGGCTGAAATCAGTTTCTCTATTTTTTCTCTTATTCTAGAAGTCAAAATAAGCAGAAAATGTCATTGGCTTCAGATAAAGGTGTACTTGTGCTTAAGTAGACATAATAAATGTGGCTACCTTAAAAATAAAATATTTCTGGAGGAAGCCAGAAGTCACTGATTTACTTCAGTGAGATAAGCAGTGGGAGGAGATAGAGGTTAGTTTAAAAACGAGAAACTGCTTATTCAGATCATCTTAGTTCTTCTGTTACCATGATAAAATTACTCTGAACCAATGAAAGTCATCATGGCAAGTTTTAGAAAGAAGTAAACTTACATTTTTGCTGTGATAATAATCTGGAAATCATGATGCAATGGCCTCAGAGGGGAGACTGGACAGAACAAGCCAGTGGCAAGAGCAGGTGACCTAGATTTTATTATGAGCTGGGCACTTTTCAATATCCCATTAGGAGCCAAGACCTATGAGCCAGCTGCTGTAACCAGTGTTTCCAAATACCCTGATAAAATAAGAGACCATCCTATTTTTTTTCTAAAATGCCCCAGTATCTTATTAAAAGAATCTAAGTTCCCTTTTCTTTCTCTGTGTTGACTCTAACATACCATTTTATCCTGGCAGATTGAAATGAAACAGAGATTATTCAGGGATCGCAGAGGAACCTGTCCAGCTGCAAACTGCTCCAACTTACTCTGTCACAGGCAACACTGCTGTGGCCGTAAACCAGTCCTGACAGCCTCCAAAATGAAGCATCTGTGTGTGTCTGTGTGTAGGAAAATGCGAGAGGGAAAAAAGGTGAGGAGGAGTATATCACATTTGGAGGAGAACAGAGTTTTTTTCTTCTTTATCCATTTAAGCTCTTAGGACAGTTGGGCATTTGCATATGGTGTCATCAAACTCATGCGTGCTGAATCTGTGCTTGCCCACAGGTAGCTTATAGATAATGCAAAGGGCAAAGATGCTGCCAAAATCCTCCCTTCTCTCTCTCAGACATTTACTATGGGTGAAGCAAATGCCTCTTCTCAAACACAGTTTCGAGAGTCAGGAGTCTTGTGCTTTCATTTGCCCAGAAGTCAGACTACTCATCTGGAACCTGAGCTTCCCAGTCCTCTGCTTATTTGAAATTAAATCCACATCTCCCAACATCTAGAAGAGTGCCTGACCAGCGGACTCTTGGATTTGGGCAATGAAATTTCTACCCAGTGAAAGGATCACTCTGGCAGGCTCCTCTGGCTAAAGCAAGTTTCCCTCAGAAATGATGAATTCTGCTCTGTGTTCACTTAGGGAATGCAGACAAATTTCTATTCTGGCAGATTTATTTTATGTTTCCAGTTATTTTCCAATTCCTATGAATAATTCTTGACTAGGAGCTTTTTCATAAGCAACTTATTGCAGGGCCTGAAAAATCAGTATCTAGTGGGACATATTCTCTACTTATCTAACATGGAGCAGTGCTGACCTAGATTCGCTGAACATTTAGCGCAACACATTTTGATAGGAGGAGTCAAATATCAAATTCTGATGCATCAGTGGATAAGCACTTAGAATGAGACATCAGATGTAAAATATTATCAGTCCACGTTCAGTATCCAGTCACATCTATTTAAGTATGACAGTAAGTAAACTTTCAAGAGTGCAAATGATATGATTTGATTTAAATACTGGTATATCTAATCACTGAATTTGCAGTTTTAATATCTAATCAGGGCATATTAGCAATGCCTGAGAAAACAGGTTAACAGGTTTGTGAAAGATTCTTTAAAACACATGACAGAGATAATTAGATTGTCCTATTTGTCCAGTGTTTCAATAATGCTGAGATAGGTCATCTCTGCACTGGAGGGTGCAAAAAGTTGACCACACATTGTACTAGGTAGGAAGAAGCTTTAAAAAAACAAATTTAAATAACCTTATGGTAGTTAATATCTGCCTTTGCATGCCTCACACTCTATTCTCACGCTGCACATGGAAGGGTTGCATTACTGCATGCCCACAAGTAATTATAAACATATTGCAAATGGCCCCTAAGTCATTGTAATTACAGGGATGCTTCATAGCTGTGCTTATAGCTGCAGGTAGTGGTTATGCTGCTTGCAAGGGGTGAGGATCTGTAGAGAACAGGGCTGCTGTATTTGCACATACACCAAGGCTGCATTAATGAAATAGACACTCTTACTTGCACCAGTAAATCTACCCCAGTGTCCTGAGTGCCCTGCTAGGCTATCTTTGATCAGGTATTACAGTGAAACTATCGGGAGGTGTAACTACAGATCTTTATCATCCTTGACAAAATCCCATTTTGACTTGAAATCAGGTTGGCAGGGCCTATCCCATGTTTCAGATCAGTAAGCAGGGCTGTCGCTCACAATTCCTCCAAGAAGGGAGCAGTACCTGGAGTGCTGACTGGCGGGCCCTCCTCCACGTTGTTGTACCATGAGCTTCACCTCTGGTGAAGACAACTTCATCAGAGGAGCAGAACAGAGGTCTTGCTACCATTTTAATCTCCCTTAGGCACAGGAAAGGAATAGTACTGTGACAGACACGTTACAAGCCTTTAAACAAAACTAGCTTGTTTGGGACAGATAAACACATGTAAAAGCATCGCTCTCACATAATCATGCCTTTTAGAAAAACTAAATCGGTGGTACAAAGCCCACCCCAAATGTGAGGCTTTGAAGAGTCAGTGTTGTAACAGGCAAGGTGTTCAGCCTTTAACAGGCAACTTGATGACCAGAGGCACTGGGATGGTCTTTAAGGCACCTGAGGTATTCACTTAAATAAATAATTTATGGTATAGATCATTTGCTGTCCTTTCACGTGCCTCAGGTCACAATCAAGCCATTGCCAACCTATGAGTTGAGGGCCCACTCTCATCTTCTAGCACTGCCTCTGCATTAAATTTTTTGTGTTGCTGGTTGTCAATTTTCCTAAGCAGATACAGGACAGAAACCTTCTATTTGACTACCAACCTCTGTAGCTTTTCCGACTAGCATTTTTTTTTCTCCATTAACACATAGTGACTATAGATGTGTGTTTGTATGGCTATAGATGTTTGTACATCATTTTCTTTCACATATTTCTTTCCCTTCTTCTGAACTGCTGTACTAGAAATGACGCAGTCTAACATAGAAAAAAAAAAACAGTCCCAATACCTGATGAAGGCTAATACCGTTAACAAGTAGCCTCATTGTGTCCAGGACAATTCTTCTCAGATATATTTCTTGTTCTCATAAGAACAGGCATCCTGTATTGCCTACCAACTCCAGTGACAAACTAAATTCCTCTAAGAAAAAAAATCACATTTATTGTTACTGCACTAGATTTAAGAACATACCACTGTATTTTAGAAATCCGCCTTTTCTGCTTAAGGAAAGAAAAAAAAATCTGCGAGCACTGTTCTGAAATATACTGCATAGAAAACTGTTTTCTCACTTGATAATGAAATTGGTATCATTTAGAAGTCGGGTCATGAGTTTTAGATGTAAATGCCTGTCTTCAGTCAGTTAAATAAAAGTTTCTTGGTTTTCAGGGATGCTTACCAACCAATTCTTCTGTTGATTTAATTGAGCATTATCATACTTAGCAAATCAGAAAAAAAATCAGGTTTGCCCTAATTGGGATGTATAGTGTAACTAACTCTAGGCAACCACAGAATAAAAAAAAAAAGAATCAGAGTAACATTTCCAGTGAATTCCTTTCATCCACAGTGACCATTTAACATGGTCTAAAAGTTAACTACTATTAGGAAGAAGGAGACTGAGGGAAACAATATTGTATTGGCAACATGATAAATTACTGGCAGTACAATCAGACTGTTACAGTACAGAATTGAGAACATAGAAATACAAATTCTAATCTTGACCTGATGTGTGGCTTCAAGAAAGTAATTTCACTCCTGCCTTTCAGTTTACTGGCTAATAAACAGAGAAGAGTAAGTTATTCTATGGAAACTGTGATCTAATCAATTTAGTCAAATGTTTTGATGACTGACAATACTGAGCACATTTGTTGTTACTGTCGGAAGTAAAAGAAATCAATTAGAAGTGAGCTTAAGTTTTGATAGACACAGGTTCAGCTCCTGAATTATTCTTCAAGCTTCTTGTACAAAAGTCTTTCAATGTCCAAGTTTTCAAATGTATTCAGGCTTTTAAATACTTTGAGTCTCAACTGGAATTAACCAACCTAACACCTCTGTTCATCTAGGCATCCCCTCCAAAATGAAATAAAGGTTCCTCCATACTTTCCTTACAATGCTACTATGACACATTAAAAACAGAGAGATTTTCTAATATAAAATGCTATATCTGTACACACAGCCTTTATGTCTGTCTGAATATTCAACAGCTTCAGCTTTGTTTTTATGCAAACTTTTTAAGCCTTTATGGAACACCAGAACAAGTTTGCTATCTATCTGCAACATGCAAAAGGACAAGATAATCAAAAATGAAGTGGTAGTGAAAAAGAGTTTAAATTAAGTAGAAGGGCATTAGAATCAGTGCTGAGAACAAGGTATCTAAGTTGTCAATATTCTTTCAGCATCTTTGTTAGCAGGTTTGCATTTTGGAAACTATCAGGACATCACAAAAGTCATCATCAGCTTCATTATAATTAAATTCGGGATACTGTAAGATGTACAAAATATCCACTTGAACTGTGGATTTTCTAAACCTGTAAAATCAGATTTTCTGCATTTGTTGTTTTGAGATATGATCTTCACAGTTCCTGACAAGAGTTCTGTATTCTTTCTTTCTTTCTTGTATTATTCTGCCTAATCTGCCTATTGAACTATGTATTCTGCTCAAGGATTTTAGATAGGTCCTCACAAGCTCAAAAGGTTAATGAAAGTACCCTCTTGCATTTTCAAAACCATATAATGGCTTCCTATTCTGTGAAATTGTTTTAGTTCTAGGGATGATTATTAATACAACAAATGGTATAATACTCTTCAAACGATTTACATTCTTGAAATGCAAGAAACACATTTGACAGCCTCATATGTGAGGCAATGGCTAATATAAATGTTCACCATATTCCTGGGGGTGGAAGTGCCGAATATAGAAGTGTGTTAATTGGTTCGGTAAACCCTGTGGATTTTGCTGCACTGATGGCTTAACTCCAACTGTATTCGCTCATCATTAAAAAAATAAAGCATATTTGAACACTGGACATTTGAAAAGACAGCAGTGTAAAACTAGATCTCCAGGTAGCAGAAGGAGCTTTAAAAACTTACAGAAGATGCATGTTTTAACTTGTGTCACAGGGGGGAAAAAAATCAGATTTTTCTACCAAGAGAACTTTTTTGGAAAATGACAAGGAAAGAATTTAGTTAAACTAAGCACTAGTCTAAAAGTTCAGGCCAACTATTTTAAAAGCACAGTTAGTTGATATCTTCTATGGCAATCCCTAAATTTCTGTTTTCAAGATGGGATTGAAGTAGAAATGTCGAAACAAAAAGACAGGATATTCTCTCCCTGTAGATATTCTAGATCCATCAAAACCAGGAAGTATTAGGATTTATTGCCATTTGATATTACAGATTTGGATGATTCAGATAGATACAGAAATTTTAGGGGACTTAATTCTGCCCAGCTATTTCCAAGGCCATGATTTTTACAGTAAGTCTTTCTGTGTGTTTTTAACACATTGTATTTTTTTAAATTTTCAAAAGCATCATAACAGTACATATTCATTTCAAGACTGTTTGGTCTTGTCTGAGGCTGGAGGGTCTCCAATGCCCCCATTCTTTCATGCTGTAGTCTTCAAAACAGTCATAAGATGTAAAGCACCACCAGGCTTTCTAGCCTGAGCTCCTCATTGTGCTTACAGTTGAAAACAACCTCTGTAAGGTAAGTCCAGGGTCCATTGGTGTGGGCAGCTGTTTGCTACCTATGTTTTTAGGACATAATTCTCATGAAATATATATATATATGTATATATATATATACATATATATATATTCTCAGAACCTCTCTGTTGCTCTTAATGGAATGCTGTTTTAGGTGCTCACTGCTCTTACGCTTAGAAGATACTCCCATCTCCAGTCTGCTTTTACTTATGAGGGGATCTCATCCACACAGTGCTCTTCAAGTCTTAGCACACTCTCATTTATATTCTCCTCTTGGATTTACATCCCTCAATTAAATAAATTAAATAAACATACCAAGTACTTTTAGGCTCATTTTGAAAAAAGGTTCTCTATTCTTTTTTTTTCCTTTTTTTTTGGGGGGGGAGAAGGGGGTCAAGCAACCCTCTGTCGCATCTCTCTCAGTTTGATTAAGAGGAANACTCTCATTTATATTCTCCTCTCGGATTTACATCCCTAAATTAAATAAATTAAATAAATATACCAAGTACTTTTAGGCTTATTTTGAAGAAAGGTTCTCTATTCTTTTTTTTTTCTTTTTTTGGGCGGGGGAGAAGGGGGTCAAGAAATCCTCTGTTGCATCTCTCTCAGTTTGATTAAGAGGAATTTTCCAAAATGGCCTGCTGTCCCCATACCTGCAGAAACCTCCTCTGATCAGCCATGTGCTGCTTTTCACTTCACCAAGCTCTCTTCAACTTCCAGACATAGGATCCTGATATATTTTCCCATAGGACATTTAACAGACATTTAACTCTGTCATTTTATCAACACATCATTATCAACTAACATTTTAGCAAACCAGACTCCAACTTTGTTAGACATGAGATTTTTTTTTCAGATTTTTGAGCCACAATTTTGTGACCATTTATTATATATCCATGATTTTTAAGCATCTTTCAAGTAATGCAAATATTCAGTAGCATTCCAATAATACTGTATCTGCAGAGATAAGTCACCTCCATACACCTCTCTGCCCTGTTTGTGTACTCAGAGATCACATTAGGTCTTTTTTTTTTTCAGTTGCTCCAGAATATCTTTGAAAAGGGATGCTGAATTGTTCACTCGTGATGACCCATAAAACTTTTCCAGAGCTATGTCATTCAAGAAGACATTATACTGCACTTTAGCAAATGCCTGCATTTCTTATTCCTATATTTCTCACTCTCTTGCATAGTTTCAAATTTTATTAAATTAAAACATGTTTTATATGAATGGACTAAGTAACCAATATCTCTTTATATAATTACTTTTGGCCAACTTTTATCCATTGCCATATATAACTTTATTTAGATTGCGTAGGACTACTAAATACATTTCACCAAACCACCAACTTCAGTTTCCTTAATTAGAAACATTCTCCTGAAGGAATGAAATCAGGTGTTTAATAAGACTTATTTTCCATGAAGTAATTTTGACTCTGGCCTGTAAGCTCTGCCTCGGCTCTCATTGCACCAGGGGAATGCTCTCTGAGTATTGCTAGCAAAAATACGTTGTACCTCAGCTACTTCTTATTCATGGTTTGATCACAGTAAAAGATTAGTTAGATCCAGGCATCATTGCTTAGTCTAGTCTTCAGGCAGCTCTAACAGAATGTTCTGACCTCAAACTGGAACAAGCATTTTGATATAAATAAATATATAAATATAAATAANGCAAACTGGAACAAGCACTTTGATATAAATGTCCTGTCTCTATCTCTAAAATGCTAATCTGGGGGTCCAGATGACATCTGGGCATCTTATAAAGGAGCCTGCATTTAACAATTGGGCTCCAAAATGTAGTTTAAAAAGAAAAAAAAAAAGAATTTTCCTATGTTAGCATAACTGCAATTTATTTTTGGTTTTACAATATTGAGCTTTTTGCCAAAACCTTCTCTAGAGCAAAGAAGAGGTTCCTTTGCAGCTGCTGCTTCACAACACTGTTGAGTGATGCCACCCTTCTTCTTGTTTCTGGGGGAATTGCTAATCACTCTGTAGCTCTGAAGGAACATGACAGGAAAAGAAAGGTCAATGGAAGTTTTTTTTTTCTCTTTAATTCCTTTCCACCAAGTGATTCCAAGGAAAAGCTTAGGTTTAGAATTTAATTGTACTTTTTTGTTCAGAGGTAAGATATTTCAGATTTTAGAGGCAGATCTCTCTTCCTTGCTCTCTCCCGACTACCGACAATATGAAGTTTCACATACTTGAATCCAAAATTGTAGTTCAGCGTCTGACCACCTGCCAATTACATGCCTTTCAATGTGAAATGCAGCTCTTTTGTGATCAGGGAGGGTCAGTCTGTCCTGCCTCTGTCTCTCTCACTTCAGAGAGTGTCATTCTTCTTTTGATGATATCAATGTCTATTTTCTTTTCTTAGTGGGCCCCATTTATTAAGAGATCCAGCTCTGTTTCATCACTGTGTTATCTTCACTATTTAAGACTCCATCAGGGCCTGCCGGTGAGGAATGCTCCCATATGAGACTGCAGAGATGACCAGGATCCAAAATGTAACTTCCTCTATGACAGTTTTAAGTTGGGGGACCATAATCACCATCCAGAGATGTGAATGGGTAGGTAGGATAGGTGTATGTAGACCCCTCCTGTTGAAACATGTTCTGTACCCTGGATCCACAGAGCCTAAAGAATCACAATAAGGAACATGAGGCTGTTGCTGTTGCCTCATGTAGTTAGGGAAGCTAGAGTGGGAGCACACTAAGCTCAGTAGCGTCTGTATTTTAAGTTTTCAGCTCTGTAGGGGCTGTGTTGCCAGATTTAGATTAATATAATCAGAACTGCTCCTGAAGTGCATTGCTTATATAGCTCGCTACGGAGTTGGGGAGGCGTCTAATAATTCAGACTGGGAGGGAGGCCTAAAGGTCATCCCATCCAAATAGCTGCTCAGAGCTGCACTGACTTCAGAGGTAGGGCAGGATGTGCAGGGCTTTCCTTGGTGAAGTTTTGAAAATCCCCCCAGGATGGAAATTCCCTGGGTTTTAATTTGCCTAACTACTCTCATGGTGAAAAATCTGGTTTTGTTTTTAATCTATTCAGATTCCCATTGTTGAAACCTTTGTCTGTTACCTCTGGTCTTTTTGCTGCAAATCCCTCACAACATTTGGTATTCATCCTCTCTATATATTCATTAGATCTTTTCTCCAGTCTACTCCTGCAATTTCTCCTTCTAAAGTCTGTTCCCCAGTCCTCAATCCATCCTGGTGGCCCTCTACTAGATTCTTCCAGTTTGCCAGCGGCTTCCATGCACTAAATATTTAGTGGAAGCAAAACTGAACACAATATCCAGATGAGGATTCACAGTTGCTGAAAAGAGGGGGAAAACCACTTCCCTCAATTGGATGGCTAACACTCTTGCTAATAGAACCCAGCACATTGTTGGTGTTCTTCGCTGCAAGGATACACCACTGACTCACATTTCACCTGTCATCCACTAGGATCCCCCAATCTTTATGTGTAAATGTGTAAAATAGCTCCCCAGCCAGGCAGCTCCCTTACCTGTGTTGTTTTATAGATTATTCCTCCCTGGGTACAGGAGTTCACATTTGCATTTGTTGTATTTGATGAGGTTCCTGTTGGCCCCCGTCTTGAGCCTGTCAAGGATGCACTGATGTGTCAACTGCTCCCCTAGGTTGACATCACCCAAGCTTGCTAAACGTGTAGTCTGTCCCATCATTTCACTCATTAATGAAGACATTAAACAGTATCAACCCCAATACCAACTGCTGATAAACAGAGATGGAACAGGCAATGGTAGTTTGCCTTCCCTATTAGATTTTTTCAATAGACAACTTGCCAAGACTGGGGGACCTTTACTCAAAGCTTTTCTCTGAGTGAGAGGTGGTACATCTGAAGCGTGAAATGCAGAACTTCTTAATATGCATAAAACCTACATTTCTTGAGGATTTTATCAGTCATGATAAAATGTCCCTGGTAGATGTATCAATGATTATTCAACTCGAGCAACACTTGAAATCATTATTGTGATGTTACAGTTTTTAGAAAAGTTTAATAATTTTAATGTTAATTTTATGAGTGGTTTCATTCAAACCAACTGAGTGGTTATGAGCAGTTTCATTCTTTGCAACTACCTGCATGCTTAAAAAAAAAAAAAAAAAAAGAAGCACTCTAATGCTCTGCTGAAGAGAAGCTAAATTAAACATATCCTCACCAGAGGCTACACCTAGAGTATTGTGTGCAGTTCTGGGTTACCCAGTACAGTACAAGAAGGACATTTTGCTTCTAGAGAGGGTCCAGTGTGGAGCGACAAAGATGTTAAGGGACTGGAACATTTGTCGTATGAGGAAAGACTGTGACTATTGGGCCTATTTAGTCTGCAGAAAAGAAGGCTGAGGAGATTTGATTAACATGTTCAAGTACTTGAGGGGTGATTGTAGGGAGGATGGGGCCAGTCTCTTCTCCATGTTGGCTGGTGACAGGACGAGGGGTAATGGGTACAAGTTGAAACACAGGAAGTTCCACCTCCATGTGAGGAAGAACTTCTTTCCTGTGAGGGTGACAGAGCCCTGGCACAGGCTGCCCAGAGAGGCTGTGGAGTCTCCTTCTCTGGAGATCTTCAGAACCCACCTGGATGCCACCCTGTGCCCCATGCTCTAGGTGTCCCTGCTGGGGCAGGGGGGTTGGACTAGATGATCTCTAGAGGTCCCTTTCAACCTCAGCCATTCTGTGATTCTGTGAAATTAGCACAGTTTAGATGCCAGCACTACATCCAGCACAGTTCACTTCAGAATAAAGTCTTTTGTAGTTATCACAAAATTACACATATCCCGTGGGAGGCAAGTGCTGGTCTTGACTTGACTTAAAACAAATATTCATTATTTTCTATTAGGGCTTACAATAAATGAGCCTTCTGTGGAAGAAAAATCTTAGAATAACGGCACTGATGACTACAGATTTCCTCAGGCATCATATTATAGTTCAGCTATAGAAATAACTATGCTAAATAAACCCGTCTTGATAGAATTTTTCTATGTGTATGTATGCCTTCTTCCACATGCATTTAATGTTTTTTTAAGAACACAACATTAAATAAACCTTTTAACTCCAACTTAAGTTTTAAATTCTTGCAATAACTTTTTTAAGAGATAACTTTAAGAGATAATAACTTTTTTAACTATTTTAATAAGAAAGGTGCTAATATCAGGGAATGAGATGAAGAGAGATTCATGAGAAATGAAGCACTCACTTATAGTATTGTACTCAAAGTTAGGTTTCTAATCTAGTCAGCCAGCATACAGAAGACTTCTGCACTGGCCAGAGAAATGTATTACAGCCTCTGGAAATACCATGCTGTGATAACTCCTGCTTGAAAGCTTATATGAAGAGTCTGAACTTCACACCACAGGACATGAGGTCTAAATGTACACCTGGAGTATTGCCAAAACCAGTTCAGCAGAAACACTTATTTTCAGTGTTGTGCTGGAAGACATCCCCAATGGTATCTGCTCCAATTTTAGAGCATCTTCCCATACAAACTATCTCTGAAATCAATATAGAGAGATAGGTGTCTGTAAGGTGCAATTCATCTGACTATTTTAGGTATTTATCTTGGGATAAAATGACTCATGTTCCAGAATTTCCCATTTCTCTTCAGAGATTGTAAAGTCTGCTTAGGAGTTAATTCACACATAAACTTCTACACCACATGCCCAATGGCAGTTGAAATGAATTCTCCCCTCTATGCCTGCAAGACTGGAAGTGCAGTATGCTGTATAAAATCACTTGAAGGTCCTCATAAAATGAAGTCATCCAGAAAGCCCAGAGCTCATCTCTTTGTGGGAAACAGGAGAAACAGAGATTGCAGATCAACATCATGAAACAGATATTCCTGACAGTTAGATATATCTCATCCTAGCATTGCCTAGTAGTTTGCATCTCAGGGATGGGTTAATATTGGGCTTTTTAAGGTCCATGACTCATAAGAGAAAGGGAAGCCTAGCATCATTGAAAGCAGGTCAGCAATGTTTGAAGGACTCTCCCTCTGCACCATCTGCATTCAAACTGTGAGGAAAAAAACACCTGCAACTGGATTTGATACTGCCAGACAGTTTTCTGATTCATATGATCATATTAAAAAGAAAGACACCTTCAAAACAGGTTAAATACAGAGAAAGAGATTATTAAGAGATGTGTCTCAGTTGTGCACCATTTGTATTATAATCAAAATGGTTTTAGAGGAAAGAAATACATTTTGCTGTGCACCAGAAGGAAGAGTTAAGCAAGGAGCATTCAGAAGTACATTCATACAGTAGAACAGAAACTTGTTTTCTTGGTTTTGTGGTTCTTTTTGAACATGTTCATCTCCCAGTTACTGTAGAAGTCAGCATTTCAACTATACTAACAAACCAGTTGTCCCAAACATTTTGTTTGGATGTAGTTCAAATGTTTCATTTTGCTTTGACTACTCTTTGCTAATGTTGCTTAATTACTATAATGAATTTAAATTTTGAAATAAAAACTATATTTATTGCTTAAAATGAAATGCCATACAAAAGAAAAATTAAATTTAAGCCATCTGGACCACGTACAGCTTTTGTAGAATGTTTCTGACCTTTCGCAGATAAACAGCTTTAGTTTCACCGCAACAATTACAAGTTTTTTTGTCACAAAATTTCCTCCATTTCTGACAATTTCTAGCCCTTTTGAAGTCTAAAAAGAAGCCTAATCCTCTCCATATTTACACTTTCATGGTCAGAAAAGGCTGTAACATCTCAATGTATGTGTGAACATCATCAATGGCTGTAACGTCTCAATGGCCCAGTAGGATAATTCTTGTTTTGATATATTTTCCACAACACGCAAGAGGATGCTAAGCAGCTGTTTGTCTTACACAGAATGATCTTAACCATTCAGTACGTATTCTGGTATCTTACTTGCACATGTGCACATCCACACGCCCAGGTCTTGACCTAACTCACCAATCTAATGGCCTGCTTCTTATAAGGTAGTGTGCAGGTGGTAGCACAGTCTAGACTATACCTTTGTCACCAGCAATAGTTAAAGCATCTGGCTTTCACTTGGCACCTTGGGCATGTCCTCTAGTGTAGTCACTCTGAAAGAGGTCATTTTTCTCATCGAACTCTTAAAATTCAAAAAAGAAAGAATACAAATAAAGATCATTATGCTACATCTTCTATGGAATGTCCAGGAGAATGAATCAGGGAGGACTATGAATTTAAGAGTACGATTCTTTCAATCAAAATAAAGCGATTCAGCTGGCCATCATCTCAGATTCTCTTTTTAAACTTTCACAACTGCCTTTAAAACTTAAGGATCAAAAGCAATTTTATTATCTTTCTGTTAAAGAAAAGTAAAGCAATTTAGTCTTTGATGTTTCATCTCTGTGTCTGTTCTTCCTGACTTTGGGTGCAATCCATTAGCCATTGTGAATCTCACAAGTTGCCTACAGCACTTAAAAGGGCCAGGCAGGTCTTTTTCTCTCTGTCTTTGAGTCAGAGTAGGGCAGTTCTCCTCTTTTCACCTATTTTGTGGTGCAGATACTAAACCTGGACTCCAAAGATCCAAGGACATGTCCTACCTCTGCCAGAAAACACACCCAGGATACTTAAAGCCGTGTCACTCCCTGTGACTCGAGTTCCCCATCGTAAGTGCTAGAGGTATGGTTTGATCATTTGGTTCTTTAAAATGCAAATACTTTAAGGCAGAGACTGCACTGCATGGGAATTTCTCTACTGGTATAAAGCATTCTCCCTTTTCTTTTTCTCTTTCAAGAAATGCTGTGCTTGCAAATAAACCTTTTACTCTTCCTCGCCAATATGAACAGGGAGATTAAAGTTGCTTTTTCTTTTCTTTTTTTTTATGACTCATACTACTTCAAATTAAAGAGCCTTCAGACATAAAATAATCCTCAAGGCCCAATCTAAACAAACAGAAGTTCAGCAGATACATATATATGCTTTTATGTTTGCATATTTAAAATTGCAATAAATGCATGCTGAACAAAAGTAGAATTTGATCCCATCTGCATACTAACAAAACCATAGCATGTGAGGACAAACCTAGGGGCTTGCTAATTTGTTTTACTTTCCTACATCATTTTCCAAGTTAAAAAAATAATCTCCAGTAATATATATGCATATACCAAAATACTCTCACTTAGTTCATGCTTTTGTCTCTTACACTCATGGAAAATTATGTTCAGTTATCCTATTGAATTGCATCAATGTAATTTTTTTATTTTGAAAATTTCTTATTTTCAGTAAGAAACTGAGAAAATTGTTTTGCATAACTGCCATTCCCCAGTAGTATTGCTTTCACTCTCAGAAGATTCAGCACTTTCAAGAAATACCTCAAATTCCACTATCCCAATCACAGGCAAAAGATCTTCCAGCATACTAGAAATCCGTCACCGTCATTAGTGCAAGATCCCATTGGAGGCGCTGACAAATGGCTCCCTGTTTTATCTGCAACAGATTGGATCTGATTTGAAACAATTCAATCCTTTGTCTTTCTCATAAGAGAAAGTAAATTTATTTTAATTGTGTGTAATTTTAGCCAAAAAGGTGGTAGAATAAAAAGGGGGAAAATCTCTGTTCTTCTAAGTGATGGTTTTATTAAGTAGTAATTCGGCCAGTCTTGTTTAGCATCATAGTAGGTGCTTTATTTTCCCTAAAAACATCATCAGTCCCACCATGGTTCACATTCCCCTACCACAGTCAATGATATTTTAACTATTTGTTAGAGAGGAAACACATTTGATTATCAATGACTGGAAGAGCCATCTAAGAATCTCTTAACTGCCTAGGACACTCTGGAAACCTATGCTAAAGTTTTGTTACGTTCATATCATAGAAATATTGGGTGTGGAGACTAAATTTAAACCTGGTATTTTATAAAGCTTAATGGCAGCATCGCTTATTCGTGCTCCTCTAACAATGGCATTTTGTATAGACCCTAAACTAGAAGATGAAACTATTTTCCCCTACATATAGGTCCTATATCCAAAAAACTTTCAGAAAGATCATCTAGACTGTGCATATATGTGGGACTGAGGTGGCAGAAATGCAGGATATTGGCTCTTCCACACTTCAGATGTTAGACAAAAGTTAAGTATTGGATTCGAATGCATGCGATGGTCATCCAGCTAAATTTTTATAGATTTATGACAGCTGTCTTCATTTTGCCGTCTTTTTTTCCTTTAATGTAATGCAGGTTTTGATTAAATGCTTGATTTCATATGGGGTAAAATCCTGGCTACATAAAAAATAAACAGATGTTTTGCTACAGACTTCATCCTCATGTCAATATTTCATCCCAATGTTTCAGAAACTGCCAAATTTAATGACTTCCTTATTAATATCACATTGGTTTTGGTATCTTTAAAGCTTCATCTCTTGGAAGCCAGAGGACTATGGAAGTCTCAGTTTTTAAATATGCAGGCAGTTCACACAGGTAGTTGTAAAGTTTAGAAATGTAAAACCCCCAGAGCTTCAAAAACAGATAAAATGGACACTACCTATATGATCTTTCGAACAAAATATACCCAAAACCTTTTAAACCAATTTCATGTCAACTCAGGGCCTGATAGTACGGAATGTAAAAAATATTCCATTTTATATGAAATAACTGGAAGGTTTGGATGATTTGTTTTGTTCATAAATAATCATGTTCCAATATGCCATTTGCATGAACATTTGTAAACAAAACCAGATTTAATTTGAAGGCTATTTTGCAAGTAATATTCAGTACATTTTCTCCAGCTCCACTAAGGAATCTCTAAGCAGCTTCCAAAGTCCCCACAAATCTGGTGGAATCAGTAACTCCATCCATGGCGCACCTCTGAATGACCAGCAGGTTAATGTTAGGTTTGGAGCTTTTACCGTAGCATCAGAAGTAGAACATATATCCTTTGGAGGTGCTTTTCCCCATTTCCCCATGTAAGTAGTTTTTTCCCCACGTAGGTGGGATTTATGCAAGACGAGAATGAAGTGCTGTTAGCATGTTTATTCATTTAGGAGTAAATTCTGCTTTCTGTGGAAACAAAGCCATCCATCTCATGCATATTAACAAAATGTTCATAGCCATGACTGAAATGGCTTTTCTGCCAGCCATGACTACAAGGGGCTTTTCTGCTTGCTCCGATGTGTGCAGAGTATCACTGATCTTGAGTGATGCTGGTTGAGAAACTTTTGTTGTTAAAAAGCAGGAAAAGATCCACAAGCACAGAGGACTTCTCAAATACCTATTCCCATCAGTAAGGCTATGGCAGAAGAAGCTCTTCATGAATATCCCAGTAACTTCAGTTAATTAGATACTGAACCATTGCCCCCATCCACAGTAAACATCTGAAAAAAAAAGCAAAACGGCCAAAGCAGAGCCCAACATTCCCTTTAAATTGCTTTCTCAATTGATTAATGATGCCACAAGAGAAAATATCATATTCAGCAGAATCTTCCTTAATGTCTTACCTGGTAGAAACGAGGAATCTAAACTGGACTTGGCTTTTGAAGATTATGGATTCTTGGAAATGTGAGGCCAGTAACTGATGCATTGAGCCTTTCCTTCATACAGACCCACAGACAGATGGGGAAAGATATAGAATAAACTAAATAAAATGCATGAGCACTGTTGGTGCCTAATCAAAATTGCAAATGCATGCTGCAGTAAAGGGCATGCAGCCACTAATAAATGTAAACTATTAATACCAGCTGTTCAATAAATAGAGCCACAAATCATGCCAAAGTGGACCGTGAGATGTTGCAGAGCATATCAGCAACTGCTCCAATTCTGTTTATGAAAATAATCCTGAAGATGACAAAAAAATGAGAAAAACATATTGTGATATAGTAATAATAACAATATTAATAATTTTTCTGGCAAAAGGTATAAAGGGGAAAATATTTTACAGTCTTCAACCTTGAGTCTGATTTTTATTCTCATTATACTTCTTTCTGCATTGTTCTGTCCACATGTAAGATCTTGAAGCAAGGATCAGGAGTTTTCATTCCTATTCTAGTCATAACACATGTTTTTATAAGACATTTTCTAACATCTGATCTCAAAATACTTGGCAAAGGGCAAATCTTTATCCCAGAATGAGGAAACAAACTGCATGAAAAATCAGTTACTCCCTGACAGCCCACCTACTGCCAGAGGATAAAGGCAGCTTCCACCTGGAAGTAACAGCACAAGATCATCCCTTCAGGGACCAGCTTTGCGTTGACAGACTTTCTGCAGCATAATGTCCTGCTGCCTTAGCATGGGACACATCCTGCTCCTCCATAGTGAGGCAACTGGGGAGCACAAACAGTTTAAAACAAAGACTTGCAATCAAATAGTACTTCTGAAAAATGGGGCTACAATTTCATGCAGAGCCCAGCAGTGAGTTTAATTAAATACTACACGTATTTACTTACTGAAAAATCCTCTTTCATTAACATAAACAGATAGGAGAGCATCAGTGCATGACAACCCACAGGGCACTGGGGAAAATCTGTTTTGAATTTTGTACATCAATCAAGTGATTCATATACATGGTATTTGCAACTGATGGCTGACTGAATAGAGTCTAGTGATTTTTACACTAGGGTACACCACTAAAAACCTCTCATTAATAGATAATCAGTTTCTACTGATCAACTCCTCGGCTTCCTTTCAAAGCATCTGTTTTGCCTGTTTTGTGATTTAGATCTGCTAAGTGAGATGAAAACAGATTTATGTTACTTCTTTACTCATTAACCTTATTATACTATTTCACCCTCAGCGTTGCTCTATTTAAATATATATTTTATATATATAAAATAATTTTACTTCATATATAAAAAATATTTTTACTTCAAATGACTTGTCCATTGCTTCATTTTGTTAGTGCTAATAATGTAATAGCAAGAACTATTCTAGGAAAATGCTCTTTTTAAAAGTGAAAAGTCGGGGGAATAATTACTTTTTTTAGTGAAATTGAATAGTTTATCACTGGACACTTTTAGTCTCCAAGGGGTTTTGCTAAGAATTTTTTCCAACTAAAGCTACATAATGAGATGAATGGGAAATTAGTAGGTGAAAAATGACTTACAGATATAACAGTTTTTACTTAAGGCATATAAAATGTTTATCATTTGTTTTTCAGAGTGATATTCTAAGGGTTGTTTTAAGCTTTTTTTCTTCTGCACTGTAATATACTTCAGAATGCAGGGATGTTTTTAAAAGGTGTTAGCTGTGTCTATGAACATGTGGTGTTTTCCAGTTTTGTTATAAGTTACTGCACCTGAAGCTGTTTATGGCCATAACACTCGTGTTACACCTATATATCATTTATATATTTCAATTTGAAGGTAAAGTAGCTAAGGGCTACTTTACCAGATTTGCCAGCACTGTTTTATTTTCAGGGACTATTAAACCTGACACAATGATAGGTGGAAAGGGGAGAGGAGACTAAATAAATAAACAGACAGAAAACTTTGACAAAAGAAAAGCTTTCAGCCCAGCTTGCTGTAGCTTGATTTGTTTTTCTGAAAACTTAGCTGCTAAAAAACTAACCTACAGCTGACATACAAATTACAGCCCCAAAGGTACCCCGTGCAAGGCTCTGAAAAAAATCATTTATCCTCTCTGCCCACTTTTTTTTCTTCCACATTACTTCAGTGCTGTGAATTAGACAGCACCTACAAAAGAGTTATTCACTCAGCAACATCTGAGTTGCCCAGCAGCCATCCTGACCTGCAGTGTAAGCTCAAGATGCTGTAGTGCTGCCCCTGTTTGGTAGAACACACTGGCAAGCCACTGTATGAAGCCTTGCAATAGCAAAATGTGTCAGAGCCTTCACACTGGGGAGCTCCTGTCATCATCTTTGGACCAAGCTCTGGTCCTAGGTCTATTTTTCAGAATGGGAATGAGTTGGCCTAAGTGGCAGATTGCCTGTCTATGAGTTACAGTCTGCCAAATGTGTTTGCCTTTGCTCTGGAGGAAAGCCCGGGCAGGTAGCTCCCATGCAAGGCAGGCAGATTCTAGCCTGGGCTCGCTCCATCCTCCCTCAGTGCTGCTCATGTGAACAAGGAACGGACCTATCATGAGAAGAATCAACAGAGCATGGTCTTCATTACGGCCGTGCGTTCTGGAATCATAAACGCATCTTCACTTTTCCCCTGTGTACTAGAGTATCTCAGGCTCCTACTTTTTCATCATCATCATCATCACACCCTTACCATCATCAGCAGCAGCAGTCTGAAACATTTATGTTCCTCAACTCCTCACACTTCCCATCTTATTAAAACTCACAGATTCCATTTTGTGAAATCCTGGCCATATTCATCAAAGCCAGTAATACACTTCAGTAAGTGGATTATTTAGTACAGGCTTTAAAACCATTTAAATACTCTCGAATAAATAAATAAATAAATAAATAAACTATGTCAGAAACACAGATAGAACAAATTTATACACAGCAGTAACACTGGTTCATTCAAAAGGCAGTGGAATCTTCAAAAGATTTAGATGGCACATGACTCTCTTATTTTTATGTCACTTGTACTTTCTGATGAAGGAATGTGACGTGGACAATCCCAAATTTAGGGTTGTCTTTGGCGGTTCCTGGCTGCCTCACACAAAGGAGAATGGTGGTGGGACTCGCAGCTGGGCTATGCCAAGCGCAAATCCAATCCCGAGCCCAGGCTGGGAATGTTGTGCTCAGCTCCCCTTGAACAGGACCCTGAAAGCCTGGCTGTTCCTGCTGCTGTGAGCCTAGTGATACTCCTGCACTGCCACTTTCAGCTTTGTTTTTGGTCTTGGTCCATGTTATTCTGAATTCCTCAAGAAAAACCTGCTGACATTGAGATACATCATAACTGAGATTTATCAGCAGCTATGCAAAAAGACTTTCTGTATTTTTTTATGCAACAAGCAGAAGGCACAGTTGAAGCATCATTGACTGACAAGTCATTTTAGNTTGTGCTCAGCTCCCCTTGAACAGGACCCTGAAAGCCTGGGGCTGTGAGCCTGGTGATACTCCTGCACAGCCACTTTCAGCTTTGTTTTTGGTCTTGGTCCATGTTATTCTGAATTCCTCAAGAAAAACCTGCTGACATTGAGATACATCATAACTGAGATTTATCAGCAGCTACGCAAAAAGACTTTCTGTATTTTTTATGCAACAAGCAGAAGGCACAGTTGAAGCATCATTGACTGACAAGTCAATTTTAGGTTTAGATCAGTCCTTAAAATACCCCTTAGTGGCTCCTTGCATCATTTCAAATTATGGAGTCTAGTTTCCACAATCACCTAAGAATTGTCTCCGCATAATGAATTAATTCACTGTATTTTGCAACAGAATCTCCTCACAGGCAGAAAATTATAGTTTTTAATTTATTTACCTACTTATCACTGAGAAGAATAATATGTGTCAGCATAAACAGATGCTTTGTATGCAAAGAACATTTGTAACTGCTGCTTATTTTCATCACTTCAGAGGAAGAGAGAGAGATGTACATTTGTAATGTCACAGACTTTTTTTGGTTCAAGCAGTAAATTACATTTCAGAACATGGTTAGAGAAAACAGCAGCATTTTATCACTAGACATAAATCCTATAATTCTAGGCAAGCCTAATATTTTTGATCGCCATTAATGAGCCGAGCATCAAGGACAGTTTGCTTGAATCACGTTTGTGGGAGTCCACAAAGTCAGGGCAGAATGAAACCTAGATATTCCTCCCCAGCAGGGACGTGGTATTCAACATATCCGAGAGAGATTTTCTCTAACCACTGGATAATAGGCAATATCCTTCACTATGGGCTTCCCAATAAAGCTGATGCTTTAATGTTACTTATAAACATGCAAAATGCAGGATAAAGTATGTTGCTAACCAGTGGAATAAGATGTTAAAAGACAACAAAATTTATCTGTGGAAGGGTTTTTTTACAGCACCAGAGAAAGTTAACATTTACATGAGTTGCAGCATTCAGGATCTCAATCCAGCATCTTCCAAATAAAAAATGGAGCTTGTCTGCTGAATTCCTAGCAATGTCCGTAGTACAAAATAAACTCTACATCTCAGACAGATTAATCTACTTAGAAGCTTAGTCCAAAAACATGAATGTCTCACTGCCTTAGACTACAGAGCTTTGGATCCAAGCCTCAGTGCAGGTAAGAGTAAGCACTAAATGCTGGGCTATCTTCTTCAAATACCAGGTAGTGATTTAGATTAAAAACTTACAGAGATGCTGAATGTCCTTATCTAAGACAGCCTTGTATGGGCCCAAAGTTTCAGAGAAAGTCATTGTTATTTTCTTTGAATATAAGATGTAAGTTCTTAAATTGCATAGGTAATTTCCATAATTTTATTTGCAATGGAGCTAAGGGAAAGGAAGAAACCATCACCTGGAAGACAAGAGAATTAGCTTCTATTAAAGTCTCACTCTATTAAAGTCTCATTTCAAGTATTTGAGGCTGGTTTATGACCAGGAAGACTGAAGTTTTATCTCCTTTCCAAAACATTGAAGCAAATGCCAAACACACCATGAATCATTGTTTGATTCATTTGTGTATTTATTTTTCCAGTGCAAGTAAAAAGCTGTCTTCACTTTTATTGCATCTGATAGGCTAATTGGAATTAATATAAGCACAATTAAAATTAACTAGTTGGTCTAAAATCTAATCTTTAAAGTCTTGCCACAGTGGGCAGCCAGGCAGAGCATCACAGTCAGTGTTCCAGCAATGTCGGCCTCAATCAGCATCCAGGCAGCTCAAGTCTCTGGAGAGTTTACTAGACACCTTCTCTCATTAGACCTTTCCAAAGGAAAATTCTGAATCCTCCCAATCTGTAAGAATATTTGATTGAGCTATAAATACACCAAATGGAAAAATCAACTTCAAAGAGCAGTGCCTCCACATGAGTAACAGCTCTCAAGAAAGTCAGCTTAGCTTGAGAGAGATTTCTTGGTATCATTCTAAATGTCATGTTTTCTTCCTGTTCTAGTTGAAGGATGTGTTGCCTCTGCTTCATACTGATGTGATAGCAATAGCAATGGTTTGTGGCATGCTTTTCTACTGTTTATTTGTCTAGGACCGTGCTGCATGTATTTTAAATGGCTGCAAGAAGTAAATGGTATGATTTTCCTCTATTTTATTGTTTTTCCAGTAATGTATGCATTATTTTCTGCTTTAATTTTCGAAGCCTGGCTTCTTTTTGTCAGGGCTTTTTCAAATTATCAACTGGAAAGAATTTGCAGCATAGTTGTGAAAAAGACCTTTGGGTGGGAGCTAGGAAAGCCTACAGCTCACTTCTTCTATTCCTGTTCTTGTGTATCCTACCTACCACTGCTAGCGGAAAAAAAAAAAAAAAAAAAANACCTCCCTTTTTTTATTCCCTTTTTTTGTTTTCCCCCCCCCCCCTTCTAGCGGAAAAAAAAAAAAAAAAAAAAAAAAAAGCTGAAATAAAAATCTAGACCCATCTGTAACCCCCCAATTATCATGCCCATAATTTTCAGCAGTACTGGTCTTCATAGGACTGGATTGTGCCTTAATATATGTTAGTTCAGTACTTACTGTGGTAACACCATAAGCTTACTTGAAATTTGAAGGTATAAAGAATAGTAAGAAGAAAGAATGCATAATGCAATCATAAAACCCTATTTTGGGCTTCAACTCCTCTCACCCAATATCATTCACAGCTTTGCCTTCTGTCAGGGACTTCACAGGGTATATTTAGCTATCCCACTTTT
Organism: Crypturellus undulatus; assembly: GCA_013389825.1. Lineage (NCBI taxonomy): Eukaryota > Metazoa > Chordata > Aves > Tinamiformes > Tinamidae > Crypturellus > Crypturellus undulatus. Next base: position 75,679 of record VWPW01012867.1, read on the forward strand.
CACCCTTTGCCAGCGCTCCTGTACAAATCCTACCCTAATCACAGGTGCTAAGTCAGGGCTGGCACTGAACACCTAATCTGCCACTGATATGAGCAGGAGTTGAGATGCCTAAAGCGGGATTGTGGGGTTCAATTGAGATTAAGAGATTCATGCTTAATTCAGTTGGCCCTGCACAAGTGGCACAAGACTGGGTAGGTCTAGGCTTTCTGCAGGGGCTGACAGATGTGACACAAGACTTGTGGAAGACCTATGTCCTTCTGGAGTTCTAGCTGGAGGCCAGGGTAAAACACCTAATCTCCAGTAGCATATCAACGCATATCAGTGGAGGACAGGATTAAAGCTTTTGTCAAAATAGTGGGCAGATATTCAGCTGAGGCTCAGTTAGGTCTCCAGAATCATTTGACAGACTTGTGGGTATCTGAGACATCCTTACAGGGCTAGTTAATGTGACACAATATCTCCTGAGGGAAGTATGTCCTTCTGATTGCCAAGACATCATTTAATTTGGCACTTGGACACCTATATCTAGTCAGCTAGACTGAGCTCCCACTGCCTGCTGAGGAAGGAGTGGAATGAATCTTCAGATTCCATTAAATTTATTGATTAGATCTTCATGGCTTTTCTTTCTATCCCTTCTTTTTCAAGTTCTCCCCTGAGTACTCAATAACATTCATGTTCAGGTTAACCTTTTGAACCCAGATTGTTTGAGGACGTTCACAATTACCGAAAACAAAAATCTCTACTCTTCTTTGCCCTGCTTAGTCCATACATTATGTACTATGAACAAAACCTGAGCAGTATTGTTGAAGTGCCACCACAGTTAATCAAATAGCATAGCTTTCTTTTTAAAGAACAGCAGGACAATTAAACAAGAGGCAAGTGATTACTTAAAAGTGATATCTCCATAAAACTAAGTGATTTAAGGTAAACCTAGTTGTAAATTCATTTTGCTGCTTGCTAGGTAGCTTAAATATTCCAGAAAAGCTTGAAATACGGAAAAGCATTTCCTGCAGGGATTGCTCTTTTAAAACTTGCCCCAAACTCCTGACCCTCATTTATCAAAGCTTGCAACTGAGCAATTGCAGTAGCAGTGTTCATTGCAGTAAATTACCAGCACACATAGAAACACATACACACACACAAAGCAGCTGTGCAATAGCAAAAAAAAGAGGAACAGTCTCCTTCACATTACTTTGGTGCTTTTTCTTAAGAGTTAAATGTTGTTATCCCTTTGACCAAAGCAATCAGGAAATAAATGGCAACTTGTGGTGATATTTTCACTTAAGGAAAAACAAATGACTACTGTGAAACAGGTATGGTCTCTGATACAACCTTATTTCTTTGCAAAGGATCAACAAAGCTCAGTTCATCTGAGGCAGAAACAGATGATAGCATACCGCACCTTTGCTAACAATTTCAAACCCAAATTTTCCAGTGTGTTATATTCCCTAAAAGCTATATCTTGCTACTTTTCCTCAAGGATACACCCGCACCTGCTTCTTCTGGTTTTCTCCTCTCTCTCCCACACATTCATTTTGTTAAACGATTTTTCAGCCTCTATATTTTTACCCAGTGTCAAGAATTCCCCTCCTGTTCTCACTACTGTTTTCCTATTGCTGAGCGACACCATTCCTAGGGTGGCTTTTCTTATTTTCCCTTGCCATTACAGTATATGACCTTCACATAGTTACTTTCACTTAGTTCCAGTAGATGCTGAATAAGACCTGTCAGGCTTAAATATATCTGCACTGGTCTTGCAAACTGAGATCCACTTAATGGCAAACTCAAATAGCTTCCAAATACAACAGAGTTGAGGGGTTGTGTCACTAGGATACATGAACAGAGGAAGGCCATGGACCCTCAAGTCAACAAAAATAAAAATAATGTACATTGTATTTGATGTACCACAAGCAGTGCTTGAAGATACTAAAATGAAAACTTTTAGCTCTGGTAGAGCAGTGTTCACATATTATAGTGCTATATTACCTTGTCTTAGGCTGACTTTGATGCAAAAAGTCTGAAAATACCTCATAAGAGAATTCAAAAAATGAACTACAGAAGTGCCCCCCTTCTTCTGATCCACCAGGATCCATTTGGATTTCCATCAAGAAAAGGGATTTTCAGCCTATCCTCTAGAAAGGGTGTTTACAGGACTCTTTTCTTTAGAGCTGAACACTAATTTAGAACTTAACTATGTGGAAAAAATATTGAGAGAGTGCCAAAAAGCTTTATGAAGTTAATGAATTAGCTCAAATTTGAAGAGGTCAGTAAATTCAAGGGTTTCTGAAAGCTCACTTATCTTCCTTTGTAAAAATATCAGAGACCTTCTAACACCCTTCAGGCCATCCTTTTCCTGAAAGCTTCTGACCTTCTAGAGTAGGCAGAAGGAATTTGGTGTCTCTTTGTTAATGCTTGGGATTTACAAAAGGACACTTTTATACTTGATGTGTTTTTCTAAAACCATTCATTTCTAAGACCTCCTTCAGCATTCATAAGGGCTGGCTTCTTTTTCTCAAACATAACTAATCAAAACTCTGTTGACAGAAGGACAATTACTGGTTACATCACAACTAAGAAAATAAAACTCTTGGTATGTATATTTTTATGAGAAACCAATAGAAGTCCTACACTAGGCTTCCTTAATGCACAGCAGTCTTTAGTAAGCTTTTGATTTCTGATAATTTGAAAAGAACCTGCTGGATTCCTATGATTTGAACAGAAGCCGCTGTATTCCTATATGTCACATTTTGTAAACAGTAGTAGTAATAAAAAAAGTTTCAAACATATTTTAGGGTGCATTAGACTGGGGAGTATGGCTTTACTTTGAAAAAAAATGCAACAGAACAGTTTTGTGCTTGCTGTTTCTCAATGATTTCCAGATCAAATATGCTGAATTATAAATTGTACAACTCTCCATGCAAACTCTGCTTGGAATCTGAGAGTTCACCCTAACATCTACCTTCCTGGTATATCTTTACCAGTGATAATGATTCAGGAGAACATTCTCAATAGCGAGTCCTACTTGCAAAAAAAAATGGCACAGAAACTCCTGAGCAAATGGATTCCTAAGGGGTAAAACAGTTTACGTGGCTCTACTCAACACCTTTCTGCACTACAGTGGTGCTTAGCGGGAATAGTACCGTGGTACCATGTCCTTAAGTTGTATTCTGTGTCATGCAGATATATGTGTCCAACTCAAGCTTGTCCAGTATTCCTAAACCACCCTATGGCTTATTCCCTGGTCCCCATCACTTTAGAGGGAAGTATGAAATGAGAACCAAGAGAATACAGGTAACACTGGTGAAATGCCAGGCAGGAATAAAAGAAAATCTAGCATCATTCTGAAGGAAAGGAGAAGCAGATATATTAAAATGTTGCTGTTACAATAGTATTTGTCTGTAAGCAAGACTTACTAATGTTTCGGGACATAAAACATTTGAACTTATGTTCAAAAATGGAGATTAAAAGTACCCAAAATGTCTAATTACATCTTAAATAAGTCAAGTATTATGTAGCAGGGATTAAGCCAGTCTGCCTTTAAAGGAGCTTAGAGCAATGCAGCCAGAAACACTTCGCTCCACCTGGCGAGTAAACCAGGATTAATTCCCAGAAGCAGATGCACTGCGCAATGTAGGTGCAACCTACACAGTGTAGGGTTGGGTTTTTGGTCAAGTCATTGCAGAAAGGACCATGTCATGCAACAGAACTTGTCTGGTTCTCAGTCCTACATAGGTTTTAGGAAGCTAGTCCACTATCTTGGAGAAAGAAAAAAAAAACACTACTGGCTTGAAGAATCACCATCAGACAAAACTTTATTGCTTTTACCCATTGTGCTGTGTATGACATGCCTTTTGACAAACAGAGAATGCTTTGCTTTCAAGGGATTGTTCTGGTAGCCTGTTCTTTCCTGCTCTCAAAGGGAAAGAGTTTTTGACATGCGGATAAAGTGAGCTGCAGTCTTAGTGTGAAAGCGTCACATGATTCCATTAAGTTATTGGTCTCAAAAAGCATAACATAGAATCACAGAATCCTTAAGGTTGGAAGGGACCTCTAGAGGTCATCTAGTCCAACCCCCCTGCACACGGAGGGCCACCTAGGGCACATGGCACAGGACTGTGTCTAAGCAGGTTTTGAAGATCTCCAGAGAAGGAGACTCCACAACCTCTCTGGGCAGCCTGTTCCAGTGCTCTGTCACCCTCACTCTCAAAAATTTTTTCCCTAGGTTCCTGTGGGACTTGTGCTGCAGTTTGTGACCATTTCCTCTATCCAGTCCTATCACTGGCCATCACTGAAAAGAGGCCGACCCACCCTCCTCCCTCCCTTCAGGTATTTATACACACTGATCAGGTCCTCTTTCAGCCTTCTCTTCTTCAGGCTGAATAGGTTCAGCTCTCTCAGCCTCTTTAACAACTTCAACATACATATACTCTACATAGATGAATAGGTTACACAGATCATTTCCCTCATCTGACTTGTCTTTATGTACAGCACAGACCATAAATTTTCACTAATCAATTCCAGAAAGCAGAGATGAGCTAGATTTTTTTTTATAAAGACATGAAAAGTGAGTTTAAAGATTCACAGTAGTAAAGAATAAAGAAAATGACCAGCAGAAATCTTTCTTCATCTCTGGTATTGTACTGAAGCAATAAAGGAGTAAGTAGTCGGCCTATAGTCATGGTGTCTATACTGCAACTGTAAAAAGTGAGAGCATGACCGTAATCAATATGGAGATACTGCAATTTTTATTCCTAACCTAACAAAAATTATGAACAATCTTTTAATTCTAAATGTATCCTTATATTTCAAAGATAGAAGAAAAAAATATATATTTTTTTCCTTCTTGGGAAGCAAGGCCCAAGAGCAAGCACAGAGCTAACAATCAATTAGTATGTGATAAGCTGAACTGAAATTTGGAGGCTGGACCTGGAGAAACCAGCTGTTAACCTCAGACACCTTTGAGGATCCTAGAGCTAATCACATTGCAGAGTCAATCTCCTCTTTTTGTATTGATCAATTTACATTTCACAAGAGAATTTAAACCAAATTTACTAGAAAAAAAATCACCATTAGGAGGAAAAAAAAAAAACTCTTTCTTCACTCTTTCTTAGGGAGTTGCAGATTACTGCTGACGTAAATATTACATCAGCACACAGAGGTGGGAGAAACAGAAAATCTCACTCACTATGTAATTAATGTGAACAGTCCAATAAAGAACATGGTCTTTATCACACTTGTCATATTCCCAAGATGTTATCATAGCTTACGCTAACTCCCACTAAAATAAAATAAAACCTGAACTTCTTAATCTTTGAGGGGTGTTGAAATTCAAGAGGAATAATAAATACAGAAGAGCTGTTCCAAGAGAAGCTTAGGGATTTATCTATGCAACTTCCATTAATATATATTTGATGGGAGCTGAGCAAGTAAATCCCCATACTCCGCATTTAAAGTTTGCAATAGGGTGCTGAAACAAATGTTCTTGTTTGAATATGCTTTGGTCCCTCCAGAAGATAAATGCTGCATGCATTTTCCAGTGTCCCTCCAAGTCCACACCTAGTAGCATCCCCAGTTCTTGCATCCCTGTGCGTAGGCAGTCAGGC
>VWPW01012876.1:0-20337 GCA_013389825.1 Crypturellus undulatus
CGTGGCCTCGGACTGGAAGACGGAGGGTGATGGATGTTTGGAGCTGGTGTGAGTCAGAGGATGGATCCATCTATTTCTATGGCAACGTGAATAACTCAAGACCCAACTACAGCCTAAACCTCAGAGGAGTTTGGAACCTCCCCGTGAAGAGCAACCTCCCTCATCCAGGCAGCTGGATGCTGCTTCTTCAACGTGGTTTATTAGTGCTTTTACATCATATAACTCCTTTTCCTGCAAAAAGGTAAAGGAAATGTTAAAAATCCTTCATCAGAGGCCAGAAACCAACTTAGAAGCCACAGTGGCAGCTCCATTCCCTCTTGATTCTCAAGGCTTCAGCAGCTCTAGCTTGAGGCTTTGCTGCAATGGCTCCAGAAATAGGCTTGGAGCAAACCCGTGTCTTCTATTCCTGCTCAGTTTGGCTGTTCCTCCTCACTTAAGTGCCTCCATCGCACTTCTTCAGCCCTTCTAATGAGAGATGATCCAGCCCCAAGGCTTTGGTTCAACCCCTGCATGTAATTCAGCTCAGGCTTGGACCCAACTCTATCACCTGGATGCTCTATACAGTAATAATTCCTCCCTCGCCTGCAATCAGTCTGTTCTTCACTGCTAAGTTCAACAGCAAACGTTGACATAAGATCCCCAGGACTTCTCCCATTTAAAAATATTATGTTTCATCCTATCTATTTCAGTTGCATTTTGACAGCCGGTTTCCAAGGCACAGAAGGAGCCTCAAATGCAACCTGTCCCCGCAGCTCCCTTGCAGCAGCCACCTCCTCCAGTTTGCGCATACACCCCGTTTTAAAATATAGTACATTTGTCAGCAGTTCCATCATCATTCAATTTGCAGCAGGAAATCCACCATTAACAGATCCTATTATGACACTGAATTTCTGTACGTGATGAGGAATGGCAAAATAAATCAACCTCTATCCAAGTCGTAGCTTTTGGAGAGGTGTTTTTGCACAAGAAGTAGAACGAAACAGAATAATGTAGGGCTTGTGTTGAGGCTTTCAACGCAATACAAGAGAGCTACAAGAGAGCAAATACATCACAACAGTGCTGAGAGATGTATAGAATATGCAGCTATAAAATATCACACGCAGCAAAATTGACAGGCCAGCTAAGACTAAAAAAAGCGCTGTTATATCACAGTTTTGTGCTTGTCTTCAGCCCAGCTCACACGTCACCCCGCGCGGTGACAAATCTGGGCCACTCGGCTGCCCACGCGCTCCCTGCGGACGGAACAGCCCCGTGCGCGTCCCTGGGCTCCGACACCTGCTTTTGAGGCTCTTTTTTTCCTCTTTATGATTATTTTGAACCCGATCTTCAGCCCCTGAGCTTGGAGTTCAGCCAGGAAAAGCTGGGAGCTGGTAGTGCCCAGAGAGCCGCTGTGTTCAGCTCTGCAACGGGGTGTCGTGATGGTTGAAATGGGTAAAGAACTGGATGACATCGAGGGCTTTGGAAAATCCTCTCTGTATAATAGTACAGAATCTGCTAAATAAGCCTTTGCAGGTCTTTCTTTAGCAAAATACTTGTTTTGCTTAGGGAAACTTCAGTGTAATCTCAGCAACTTTTTATGTATGATAATCCAATGTGTGAAGGAAACTCATTGAATTAGCCCTATTTTGAGTCAAGCTGATATTCACGCTGGGGCTATTGTACCACATTTTGCTCGGAGTGTTTGCAAAGGAGGTAATCAAAATCTCCTCGTTTCCTCTGCTTATCATCCCGACTCTATTTTTATCGGATGACTCTCCCTATTGTCATGGCAAGAGCAGACCGGAGCCCTGGTTCAATTTAGCAATCCATGACCATAAATACATCAGCAGATTGAATTAGCAAGCGACATGCCAAAAGCGGCTTTCGCCTCTCTCCTTTTTGCATTCACACATCTGACTCAGTCGCAGCTCTCTAATTGAAAAGCCGCAGCGGTGGATGAGGATCATATACATTATTACAAAGCGCGACGCCCCGTGCATGCTGATGAAGCCAGGCGGGGAGCGGGGTAGCCCTGCGCTGGGCTCAGCACCCGTGCAGGGCGCTGGAGGATGCACATATATTGCATAAAGCTGCTGCGGGCGACTGCATATGCAAGGTGCAAAGCGGGGAGCAAGACCCGATCCCTCGCGCACTTGTTGCATGCGGAGGGCGGGATATTTTAGCTGGAGCAGAAGCGCGATCGAGTCCCCGGGATGCAGCCAGGGAGCCAGCCAAGCACCGGAGCGGCTCTGTGTGGAGTCCTGCGCGTCTCTCCTAACTAATAAACTTAGAGCCTCATTAGCGAGCTGGAATCAGCGCTGAAACGTCCCCCCATGGGACTGCGGCTCCCGGGGCCCATCCCGAGGCGGGATGCGAGCCCCGCGCTGCGGATTCCCAGCGCTGGGACACGGCAGCGCCGCGGGGCCAGGTAAGGGCGTCCCGGCTCCGGGGGCACCGCTGCCGCCTCCGCCCGCCCTCCCTCCCTCCTTCCCTCCTTCTCCCCTTCCCTCCTTCCCTCCCTCCAGCCCAACTTGTGCGGAGGGGGACGGGCTGGGTGGCCCCGGGGCTGTCCCCTCCCGCTTCCCTCCCCTGATCCCCGGAGGGGGAGGCAGCATCGGCCGGGAGTCCCGGCCCTCCCCCGGGCGCGGCGGAGCGCGGGGCCGGCTCCCGGCTCCCCGTTCCCGATTCCCGGCTCCCAGCTCCTGATTCCCAGCTCCCGGCTCCCGGTTCCCGGCTCCCGGCTCCCCGTTCCCGATTCCAGGCTCCCAGCTCCTGATTCCCGCCTCCCGCCTCCCCACTCCCCGTTCCCCGTTCCCAGCTCCCGGTTCCCGGCTCCCGCCTCCCCCCTCCCCGTTCCCCTTTCCCGGCTCCCGGTTCCCGGCTCCCGGCTCCGGTTCCCGGTTCCCGGCTCCGCTCTGGCTCCCGAACGGCTCCCCGCTCCCGGCAATCCGCTCCCGGCTCCCTCCTCCCCGCTCCCCCATCCCAGATCCTCACTCCTTGTTCCCCGCTCCCATTTCCCCACTTCCGATTCTCCAGTCCCGGTTACCCACCTCCGCTTCCCCCTCTCCCCGTTCCCCGACCCCAGTTCCCTGCTCCCAGTTCCCCAATCCCAGTTCTCCAGTGCCACTTCCCCTCTCCCGGTTCCCAAATCCCCCTTCTCTTTCCCCATTCCCTGCTTCCCGCTGCCCCATCCCGCGCCGTCCCGGCGGGCAGGACCCGGCACGGCGGTGGCATCAGGGACGCAGACGGGTGGCTGGTGCCTTCCGCGGCGGAGAGGAGCCTGGAGCTGGAGGTGACACTGGGGAGACAGGAGAGAGGACTGGGAGCGGGGAACGTCGAGGGATGGGGAGGCGGGAATGATGCGGAGCAGGGATGCGCGGGATCCGGTGAGCGTGTCCTGATTTACGGGGACTTTATTGAGCACCGGAGTGTTTGCTCTTTGCAGTCCTCTCAAGGCATCCCGAGTTTCTCCTCCTTTTCCTCTCTTCTCCTGGGGATTTTGCAGCCGGGAGAGCAAAGTTACGGGATACTGGCTGGGACAGAGCAGGGAGAGGGACCTGCTGGGTGCCTGGGGGGGTGATGTTTAAGGCAGGATGGTGTCATTAGTGTCGCTTTAAAACAGCCCCTGGGAGAGGAGGAAGGTGCTTGCACGAGGGATGCGCATCCTGCCAGCCTGATGCTTGCACCGCGATCCCAAAAGGCAGCAGATCCCTAAATCCTTCCCAGCCAGGTGGAATGGCTGGAGCTGGCAGCACGATTCCCCTCTCTGATGGCAGGGAGCAGGGCAATGCAGGGGGGCAGATGCAGGATGCCCATGAGAGGTGCATGGTCAAGGGCAAAAAGCAGCCTGGGGAGTCACGGTCTGAGCAGCACCCGTGTGTCCTGGGCATGGCTTTTGCCCAGACCTGCTCATTGAGGAGCAAGGAAAACTACAAAAAATCCCCCTGTTCTGGTGTTTTGTCATTGCAGACTTGTTTTGGGGTAGAGCAGAGACTTTTTATAGCCCTGTGAGGGAGGAGACCCGCAGGTCGCTGCAGGGTGCAGGGATTTGCCGCTCCGAGCCGGGTACCGGCACCGTGCTCCGACCAGGACCCCTGCATGGGAAAGGGAGCTCTTGTGCAGCAGAGAGGAGCCGAGCTCAACAGATAATATTTCTATGATCAAAATGCCCCGGGACAGAGCTGTCTTTGAGCAGATCCCTGAAATCTGTTCCTTTCTAATGGATGAAGAGGAGAGAGGAGAAAAGTGTTTTGCTAAAAGTCCCAGATTGCTCCAATAAACAGCAGTTTATCTGCACACCCTGCTGTGCAGGTGCCAGCATAGACGTGCCAGGTTGCACGTCTTTTCTCTGGTTCTTTTCTGCCTGAATTTGCTCAAATCAACTGATTCGGGAGCAAAACCAGCAGCATGTGGCGTCTATGACTGTGCAACAGCACCAGCTCGACCCAAGTGAGTAATCTTTGACCAGGACAAGGTCTGAAATTTGTTTGGAGGAAGCAGAATATAGCAAATATTTGACAAAAGCACGAGCGGGTTATGGGCTGTTTGTTTGCAGACTGAAAATAGGAGCAAGTCATCAGGTAACGTATCCGCAGGGTTCTCTAGGAAACCCTAGAGCTGGTGGGTACGAGTGTTGCCAGCTTGAAAATGCAATTCCTAGAGATTTTGATAGTGTTCAGAGCGGCTCAGCTTTGACCCCAGCTGATCAGTGTTTAGTCCTCACAAAGCTAGTCGAAGCAGAACCAATCTGTGCCGGAAAGTTTTTCTGTTGTATCTTCTGGAGAGAGAAATCAATGATCCCCGTTCTTTTGGAGTGAAAAAGCTCTCCTTGAAAAGTATCAAATCACAGATTGCAATAGGGAAGAACTTTCCGTTCCTTTTGCTTTCTTTCCTCGTGAAGCAGGGTGGGGAGGGAGGAGAGAAAAAATTCCCTTCCTAGCCAGTTTAGCTCATGGAATACCAAGATTGCTGCCGTGCAAATACTGATTTAGTGCAGGAATCGTGTTGTCACTGTAGGAAGCTGAAGCGGGTGCTGGTGTGATGTCCCCTTGGGCAGACCCTGCTGCCAGCCCAGTCCCAGCGACTTCCCTGGCATCTCCCTTCCCTTCTTCCCTGCAAGGAGCGGGTCAGAGCCCTTCCTGCCCTTTGTTCCCTGCAGTGCAAAGCCCCAGGAACGAGGGCTACATCCCAGCAATGACCATTCAGCACCAGGAGCGCAGACTAGTAAAGAAACGAGCTGTTTTTCTTCTCACAACAGCAAAAAGGTCCACTAAAACATCGTGGGACAGTGCAAAAGCCATGCAGTTTTGCTGCCACTCAATATTTCTTGGCTATTTATCTGGGTGTTTTTCTCTGCGTTGATCCTAAGACCATCTGTTTTAAAGGCGGGTTTGTGTGGATTGGCATTTTCTCTCTTCCTGCTAGTTAGGCTGCACCTGGAAGCCGTAATCTACCTTTCTGTTACCTTTCTGTTACTGTAATCACCTTCACAGCAATTACATTCGATGCTGCATAAGGCACGGCTATGACTCCAGGCAGCAAGATCATACCCTGTTGCAAAAAATTAGATTCCTTTATGCAATTCCTTCTTGATCTGGCTATGCCCAGCGGTTACCCTGGTACATTGCATTTCGCAGAGTTATTTTTGTTTTGCTGTTGTAACTACAACCACGAGCAATTTCAGCTTGATCTGCCTGGAAAATTTTAAGGTTTCCTCTCCCTTGTGATTGCTTTGCACCAAGGGGTTGCTTTGCACCCACCAAAATCCTGTTTGCTAAGGACAACCAAGCCTAAATACTTTGCCCTGAGCAGTATGGTCTGTACCATAACATCTCTACCATTTCTTCTCCCTATTTCCTTAGACACATGCATGGGCAGTCACGTTTGCTCAGCTGCAATGAATGCCTGTTTTTCCAGGTTTTTCCAGGCAGACCAGTGATTACTTTGGATCGGTGTCCTTAGCTCCATCCTCCTTTTTGGCTTGTGTATTTTAAGCAGCCGGCACATATTGTATGAAGTATCTCAGCGTGATGTCTCTAAGACCAAACAGCCAAAGGGAAAAAGAGCTGGAAGCGTGAAAGGCCCCTAAAGGTGGTGTTTGATTAATCTATTCATTAGGGATACCAAAACAAGAATGAAAAGGTACCAAAACATATCACTCAGCATGTCTTAATTGTATGTAGTTACCCCTTGTTGAAGCTCATGGTCATTAACTGTTGTAGTGGCAATAGATGCTCAGACAAAATTGTACCAATGATGAGGAAGGCTATCAGCGAGATAAAGGAAAAATCATCTTTGCTGGCCATGGGCTGCCAGAAAAACGTGCGTTTTGCAGCTCATTTTTGTTGTTGCCGTGCTCTAATGAATGGAATATCAGTGGCTGCAAGGCCAAGGCGATGTGGTTTAAAAGCCTTAGTGGATAAAGGCTGAATTAGGGCTCTGGAGACCTCAGTTTGCAGGGCAGGGTGACTCTGAGCTCATATTGTCCCCAGCCAGTGTAAGGGACATTCAGGTGATGGTAGCTCCCTGCCCATGCTGCCAACCAGCTCTCACCCATTGGAAAAATTAAAGGCTTCTTATGATAGACTTAGTGCATTTCCTTCCCACTCCTCCTGGAACTAAAGGGAAGATGCACAGACCATCAAATGGAACAAAAATCACTGAGAATAAGGACTAATGCTTTTGAGAGGACCCCCAAAATGCCAAAAAATCAGAGCAGCAGACCCCTTATAATTAACTTATTAATAATATTGATACTAATGATATAATTAAGATATTGTTATTAAAAAACTGCCCCTCTCTTGGAAGAGGTTCCCCAGAACACCCTGTCAGGGTGTGGGGACACCAGCACCAGGAGGCTGGAGAACCCCAAGGGTCCTGCAAGCAGATCTGCAGGGCAAGAAGGAATTTGAGGGCATCCAGATATCACAAAGAGACTCCTCTTCCTCGCTGCCCTTCCCAAGGCTCCTTTCTAAACGTGGTGGAAGAAGGAAGAGGCTGGGAGAATTTATTCTGGTATTTCTCCAAGTACCATTCCAATAATATGCAATGCATGTACTTTGAGGAGAGAGGAGCTCGCTTTAAAAGACGAAGACACCCTCACTGCTTTCAAGTGCTGGGATGAAAGCAGCACCTCACTGCAGTCCTGACCTCCTCCTGGCTGACTGACAGTGCTGGCACAATTTTTGCAATCCTGAACAAAACTTTTGGGTTTTCTGTCCCTAATGGGATGTTATTTGGCTCAGTCTGGACAGTTCTGGGTGAGAAGAAGTTTCTTTCATCCCTTTGGGTGATGCCTCTCCCTGCAAGATGCTATTAGGGGTGCAATGTCCCCACCTTGCAGCCTATTTATGACTACCCAAACCACAGCATAGCTTATTCCCAACTTCCAGGTCCTCCCTCCCTGTTTTTCCTCTCCATCTTCAGCCTTTGCTTGAGCTGTAGCAGCTTTCTCAGCTTTTCTATCCCCACTCCCCTGGATTTCTACCTTCTCTGGAACATCTCTTCCCAGCCCTGAAGTTCCATGTGAGACACCTACTCCCCATCTGCACGTTTCCAAATCTGAACAGTTTATTTCTGATTACTACTGCTAGCTGGGGGAGTTTCTGCTCTCACCCACTGCATTTTTTCATCCCTCTTGGAGACAAATCGGCTTTTGCATGTTCATGTTATCCTGTATTTTGGGTTTGCCTGAAGTCATGGATACAAGGTGGGCTGGCTATTTTTACCATAATGTTATATTCACATTCATGGAGTGGACACCTAATCATCACTGTGCATGGCCTTGGGCATCTTCACTGAAAAGCTGCCTAGATTTGACAGAGATCTTGGGCCAGGCTGCAATTTTGTATTTCTATTCCTCTAAATCATAAATCTTTACACATACTTAGAAAAGAATAAATGAATAAGTGCCCACATGAATTAGATATGTCACAAGGATAAAGCTTTGGAAACCGCAACCCTTTCCAGGTTATAAAACAAACACATTCCTTGAGTTAATCAGGTCAGTTCTCCTTGCCCAGGGAGGATGCATTGGAGATGTAGGGCAGAAGAAAGATATTTCTTAGATAAAAATCTCACTTTGGGATGAGAGGAATTCAGAAATGTAAGGACAATCCTGAGAGATGGAAAAGAAACAGTCTGTTCTCTCTGCTGCAGAGTTCCCGTGCCTGTGTGTGCATGGATGGTGCATGGAGAAATGCTCTCAGACCTGGTCATTTCCACCTCGGAGTTCATTGATTTTTCCCTAGGGTTCTGTTGGTTGTTACGGAGGGTTTTGTTTCCCACCTACACAGCGGCCCGTGTTCTCCGGGGGTTTTCAATTGCTCTGCCAGGCTGCAAGCGGCATTCGAATGCATCAGCTCCGACAGTTTCTATGTAAACAAGGAGACCCAGGAAATGCTGCAGCGGAGCTTCGGATGCGAAAAGACAGGAACTATATTTGTCCTGGAATTATACAAGCACCCAGGGCTCAAGTGAGGCGGCTGAGTCAGTCCGAACCACTCAGGCTTGTTCCAAGCACAGATTAAAATCTCTCGGCACTAACCCCAAAGCTGCACTTTATTATTTGTGTGCAGAATTGATCCCTAATCTGTTTTCAGTTTTCGATTGTTTTAGATTTTATTTTTTTTTAATTGACTTTCTATGTAAACTGATTTTTGCCCCTGCTGCTTGATTTCAGGAGAGAGAAGTTTGGTGAGACAGGCTAAGGAACAAGATAGAGTCAAACAGTTTTTTTGCCATATACAGGATATATCCCGGAATTAATTTATTCTCAGCAGCTCTCCTCAGAAAGGACCGGGCTTGTTACCGACAAGCTTTAGATCCAGAAGCACCAAATTCCAGGGTTTTCCAACATTTTCTCTCTCTCCAGCTTTGGTATGTACTGACTGGCTGTGCATCCCCATCTCCGTCATCCAGTCTCCTACCCAGAACTCCTTAAAACTAACCCAAAATATTAATATTGTACCCTGGGGTGGGCAACTGAGCTCCATCAACATGAGACTCCTCTGCTAAGGCTTTAATCTTATCACATATACCAGCATAATTCAAACAGAGTCTGGCTATTGATAGAAAATATAGAAAATGACATGATTTGTCAATCTTATTCTACTTCAAATTCACATTTTTTTTCTCCCTCCTTTTTTTTTTCTTCTTTCTAGGAACAAGATGCTCATGAAATTTAATCTCTCTTGACCTTAAAGGGAAAACTGGAGATTGAAAACCATGGATCCTTTATATTTTTCCAGCACATTTAGCATGGAAGCAAGTTCCGGTGATGCCAATTCTTCGTTGCTGCCAAATATGACAGAGAACGGGACGCTCTCGGAGCTGCCCACGTTCAAATACGTCCACAAAGTCCTGATTCCCATTTTTTACCTCCTCGTATGCGCAGTCGGACTCAGCGGCAACACGCTGGTCATTTACGTGGTCTTACGTTACGCCAAGATGAAAACCGTCACCAACATTTACATCTTGAACTTGGCCGTTGCCGACGTGCTCTTCATGCTGGGCTTGCCGTTCCTGGCTACCCAGAACGCCATCTCCTACTGGCCTTTTGGCTCCTTTTTGTGCAGGTTGGTCATGACCGTGGACGGCATCAACCAGTTCACCAGCATCTTCTGCCTGACTGTGATGAGCATGGACCGCTACCTGGCCGTGGTTCACCCCATCAAATCGACCAAGTGGCGCCGTCCAAGGGTGGCCAAGTTGATCAGCACGACGGTCTGGACTTTCTCCTTCTTGGTGGTGCTTCCAGTCATCATCTTTTCAGACGTGCAGGACGTCTTGCAGACCTGCAACATGAACTGGCCCGAGCCCGTCAACATCTGGTCGGCGGCGTTCATCATTTACACGTCCGTCTTGGGCTTTTTCGGCCCCTTGTTGGTGATCTGCCTTTGCTACTTGCTGATTGTGATTAAAGTCAAGTCTTCGGGCATCCGCGTTGGGTCTACAAGACGCCGGAGATCGGAGAGGAAGGTGACCAGGATGGTGGTGATCATCGTCGTTGTCTTCGTGCTTTGCTGGCTCCCCTTTTACATGATGAACATTGTCAATTTGATATTTATCCTGCCAGAAGACCCCGTGCTGGTAGGGGTGTACTTCTTTGTGGTGGTCCTATCGTATGCAAACAGTTGTGCCAACCCCATTCTTTACGGATTTCTTTCTGACAACTTCAAGCAGAGTTTTCAGAAAGTCCTTTGCCTCCGCAAGGGCAATGGCATAGAGGACGGCGACCCCGTTGAGCACAGGCAAGAGAACAGCAGTCGCTTGCAAGAATCCATGCTGACCCAGAGAAATATCGAATTCAATGGACACATGCAGACTAGCAAGGTGTAGGGCATGGCTTGGCCATGCAGAGCATTTGTAGAACTGGAGGCTTTAGAAACTTGGAGGAAAGGTGAAATCTTAGCAAAGCTGAAATCTGGAGACCCACAAGCTAAAATAAATGTACATAGACTTCACTCCCCTCCCTTCCCCAGCTAAAAGTGTTGCAGGTTATACTGGGTTGTGTGAAGTTCTTATGGCATTTTAACTAAGGCCATCAGAAACCTATTACCCCTTTCTATACTCTAGAGAACCGATTTACTGGTAGCACTGCTTGCTTTGTAGTGCTCCAGTGGTGCAAAAAACTACTAAACCTGTTCTAACTACCTTGTTAAGCTGAGCTTGTGGCTGCTTTGCACTGCCAGGAGCAGAGACCAGCTCAGAAAAATCGACTGAAAAAATATTTTTGAAATTTTGAATTTTTGATCTCTTAAAAGAACAACACTTTATCTTAAGAGGAAGATTTATAAAAAGAAAAAATAAAAGGCCGCAGCACTGATCTTGGAATTATGTATAAGCCATGGCTTTACAGTGCTGCGTAATCCATTTACATTGTGTAATTTTCATTACTCATGTAAGAGACACAGAGTATTCAGGAATCATTCGAACACAAGGAGAAAGAATAAAATCAAGACCATAAAAAACTGTTGACAGGACCCATTGTATTCCTGACACTTTTACATTCCAAACCAAACCGCATCTCCAATGTAATGTAACCACTTTACTATTATGTAAGTGCCAATGGTTGTCGAGTCTGGAAAGCCGTTGTGTGTGTCTGTTGGTTCTGAATGTAAGTACGGACATGAATTTAATGTGCAGAAATTAAAACAAGTCCAATACCCTTCTGACTACCAGTTTATAGCGGCTCTGGGCCAGACACTGCACAAAACAGCTGCAGATCTTGGAGTTTGTCCTCGCCGGGGGTGCAACGTAGGTTGGTTTTGCAGGATGAAATGCAGGGACCCATGGGGCACCATCCAGTTCGGGTCAGGAGAGTCACGGTGCCTTATGGCATGTGTGACCCCAACAGATGAACATGACTAATGCAAGACTAAATGACTAAGAGCAAAGACAGGAGGGCTGGGATCAGCATCCAGGTCTGATTCCTGCCCCATACGACACAGCCAACAGCAACATAAAGCAAAGAATCTTCATACACTGACAGGAGCAAAACAAATTAGAGATTTATTCCAGTCCAAGCAGGATCTATCTATTTCGTGTTTGGAAACCTCACGGCAGGCAATGGAAAGCAGGGCAGTAGATGCAAAAAGAGAGGGAATCTGCTCGTCCTGCCAGCCTTTGCTGACCTTCTATAGCGTCTCCAAGGGGATGTGTCTGGGTCCTGGCATTACCTGTAAATATCAGCCTGACATTTGTACAGGCAAGGCAGATTATCCCAATTGCTCTAAACAAACCGTGTTGCTGATATTGCATCCTAGAGAAGGACGGGAGGAAGCAATTAGGGTAAATTTAGGTTTAAAATTATTGACATTTGAGGGAGGGAAACCTTCCAAAGATGAGACATCAGGAGAAAGAGAAGCAGGAGACGACATCCGCTGTCAGCACAAGCCTGGTGGGTTTCAGAGCAAGCATCCTCTGTTCATGTCAGTGAAGGAGGCATCTCCAGAGCGTTTTCAGCTTGTCACTGTGTTCTCCAGCATCCCAGGGCAGCCCCTGTCCAGTCACTAGTCCAGGTTAGAGCATTTGCAGCATAGAACCTGCTGTTGACCATATGCAACCAAAAAGGAGGAAAGTAAAGTCACAGGAACCTATAGCATCAATCTATATCAAAGCAGGTAACATAGAGCAGTGTCACTCTATCCATTTTAAAGACTTGATATAAAGATATGTGACTTGTTGCAGACCAAAGGACCTGCCAACAGCAGAACTGCAAGGATAAAATAAACCCATGCCCACATATCTTGTCATTAGGCCTCATAACAGGTTAAAACTAACCCTGGACTTATGTATTTTTCCATCAGGACTAAAAGACAAGTCCTCTGGGGGATTCGTGATGATATCTGAGATATTGTCAAGTGACTCCTATTGGGAAAAAAACATAGGTTTCTGGTCACTGACATATTCTGGTCTAATGTCATCACATCTGGCACATGTGTTCTCCAAAACCAAGAGCCCATTGGACATGGTAAGACATTCAGGCTAAATCCAGGCTAAATCCAGGCTAAATCCTTGTCTCCGATGGAGGTTATTAGCAGGTACCTTTATGCAGCTCGCAGTAGCACTGCTCCAACCCACCTTCCACACACCTGGAGCTGCCTGCTCCAAACCACAGTGCACCAGGTCTTTACATTGATTAATTAAGCCATACAATATCTATTATTTCCGGAACTATCAGGCTATTCCAGGCATAAATCAAGTCTCTTATCAGTTCTTGAGACACGGGGAGTAATTAGTGGAGGCCTTCATGCCATCTCTGCCAATTCCATCTGTCTCCAGATGATTAGCTAAAAGTTCCTCTCCAGTGACAGAATTAGAAAACCCATTTTATTCCCCAGATCAGTTTGCAAGCGGCAGGAATAATTAATGCTCTTGCAGAGGGATGGTGTCCCGAAATACAGAACCTGCTCTGCAGAGGTGCAGGGAGGCAGGACCCAAACCAACGTGTGCTGCTCAGCGCATCCCTGTTGTCCTGCATCCATCACCAGCCCCAGAGCTCTTCTGCATGGGGAAACTGAGCAGAATAACGAAATTCCAGGGATTTTCACAATGCGGAGCAAGGCTGGTCCCTGGCCAGCTCTGTGCTGTGTTGTTATTGCCGTGGAAATAGGAAAAGACAGTTGGGAGATGAGGAGTGGATGGAAAAGGCAGCTGTGAAGGGCTGAGATGCCAGGCTGAGGGTTTGGAATGTATCCGGTGACTGCCTAAGTCATCTCATCCCTGGAACTCCCTTTCTGTGTCTATAAAAGTAGTGAAAATGGTACTGATATTCATTATAGCATTTAAGGCAGATAGCAAGCATCAAATAAAAGATTTTGATTTTGATTTGTTGCGTCCTCCCAAAGAGCTTAGAGCTGTACAAAGAGCAGAGCTGCTCTTCTCCGCTGCATCAACATTGCAGCGCGGGGACAGGGACAACCCGCAGGGATGAGGAGACAAGGACAACGCTGGCAGCCCCAGGGTTATTTTCCTTAAGGCTACATAGAGCAGGGCTGTCATCTCGGTCCTTATTTCCCTATCCCTTAGGAACCAGCAGTCCCATGGGGACCTCGCCATGCCCAGGGCCATTCAGCTCCTGCAGAATTAAGGAGCAGTCACAAATTAAAGCCCGGCAGCCTCATTCTTGTCCTTTTATATTAAAACAAAAGAAGAGGTTAAGAAATACAGTGAGAAACAGATGGAAGAACAAACTCCA
Source organism: Crypturellus undulatus (assembly GCA_013389825.1). Lineage (NCBI taxonomy): Eukaryota > Metazoa > Chordata > Aves > Tinamiformes > Tinamidae > Crypturellus > Crypturellus undulatus. The sequence continues at coordinate 13,679 of VWPW01012876.1, forward strand.
AAACCACAGGGAACTCTTTGGTGGAACGCACAAAACTGAAGAATATCACAAGGGAATTACACTAACACTTGAGTAAGAATCAGCAGAACGGAAATATCAATGATTTCAGAGTAATTTCTATTTTCTTTTCGGAGAAAAGACTCATATTCATTTCAAACCATTCTGGGAGCTAAAGAGGTGTGACAAATGAAGCTCCAGAGTTTTATTGTCGGGGCAGTATCAGGAGATACCAGCGCAGCAATAATGCGGTGCATTAGGGATCATCTGTTTTTCTTTCCGTGATGACTTTATAACACACCGGAAAGGAAACAACAGCGTTTCATGCCAAGATGCTTTATAAACATTAATATTGTGCTAACAAAAGCATCATCCTTTACCATAGAGGAAGAGTTCAGTGTAAACTATAAGCTCTTTGTGTACCTAGTTGAATTTCTCATTTTTTTCTATGAATACATGTCAGGTCAGCATATATTGTGCAGAACTACCATGCACTAACGATCAAATATTCTCTTTTCTTCAGGCTTATGTTAAAGACCTTATCTTTGCTTTCCCCTGTTAAAGGATTCTGCAAAGACTTTGCAATTTATGCACCAAATGAAACAACATTCTGCAAAGAGTTTGCAATTTATGCACCAAACGAAACAACCCCCAAACTGCTGGAATATTTTCAGAGACCTAAAAGGCCTTTTCTCAGGCAATCTGGCCTTGTCTCCCGCTGCTCTCAGGGACGTGGAGGCTCCAGCGGAGCCCGGAGCGGAGCCCCACATCAAGGCGGAGAAGAAGGGCAGGAAATCAGTGCTGATTTCAGTGTGAAATCGGATTTGCGGGGCCGCGGGAAGGGACGCGCTTCCCTAATCACCTGGGTTGTGTCAATGGCCCTTTTGAGGCTCCGACCACGGGTCGGATGATCAGAGAAACAGGGAAGATGCTCAAGGGCATGAGCCGCCTGCCCATCACGCTCCGATCTGCTTGGATTTCAGAGGAGACAAAGCATGAAGAATAACTCCTTGCAAAAACAGCACCAAGAAGCCAAGAAACCTGCAAGCGCCTCTATTTCTTTCTGATTTCTTGCCTTGACGGGCAGCAGAGGAACAGGGCCTGTCTTCTATTAAATCTACCATTAAAAAAAATTAGAAATGCGTGCAGCACTTATCCAGGAGATTGAAAAAGGCTTTTCATTAGGCTAATGACTGATTTGTGTTATAATTACAAAAAAAAAATCAAAACTAATTTTATTTACTAAGCAGGCAGCGATGGTCACGCTCCAGTGAATGAATACATAGCATTTCAGGAGGAATAGTTGTTTTGCAAAAACATTTAATTGAATGCAGTGTATTCGTATAAAAGCATCAGGAGTAATGAGGACGGGGTGACTCTGCTGTGAAACAAAGAGGGGTTTGGGATAACAGCCCCTTTTAGGATCCAGGGGAAGGATCCCTGGATCCTAAACGGATCCTGCCTTGTTGGATGCCAGGAAGGCTGCGAGCTCCAAGGTTTTCCAGTTGCAAAACTAATCTGGCACCTCCTTTCCCCCACTTGATGCTGTGGAGATATTGTATAAAACCCCCTTCATAGCGTGTGTGTTCTGGGCCTGTTGGCACCGAGTTCATGTCTGTTTTGTCGATGCCCTGATGGAATGCAAATTGCCTTTTTTCATTTTGAGAATGCATTAATTCAGCGTCTCTCTGAGATTAAAATCTCCTCTCCCTACTCAGGTGGGGTTTTTGCTATAAAAGAGCTGCTGGAAGCACTCTCGGGTGGCTCCCATCGGTAATGCATCTGCAGCAGCTCTGGGCACCGGCGCCTGCTTGTCGCTACCCCTCCGCGAGGGACAATTTGGGGAGGAAATTGGGTTTCTGCATGGCAGAATTGAAGGGATTGCGGCTAAATTGTGAGGATTACAGGGGAATTGCGTGGATTTGCGGTCCCTGTGGCATGTCCATGCCCCATCCATCACTGGCACTGATGCATCAATGTCCCCATGGACCCCTGGAGCTCTGCAATGTGCCGCGTCTCCGATATCAACGAGCCAAAGGGAATGTGGGACCTGGAGCTTCCAACAGCTTTTGGGGATTATATATATGTTGCAGGGAGAGGCTCAGCTCATGCTCTCATTTCACACGGAGAACGTGGCGATCTGCACCCAGGGATAAAGAGGAGGATGGAAGGGGTGTAGGAAAAGCCCTGGGGAATCACATCTTGGNGCTAAATTGCGAGGATTACAGGGGAATTGCGTGGATTCACGGTCCCTGTGGCATGTCCATGCACCATGAATCAGTGGCACCGAGCCATGCCAAGCAATGTCCCCAAAACCGCTGGAGCTCTGCAATGTGCCGCGTCTCCGATATCAACGAGCCAAAGGGAATGTGGGACCTGGAGCTTCCAACAGCTTTTGGGGATTATATATATGTTGCAGGGAGAGGCTCAGCTCATGCTCTCATTTCACACGGAGAACGTGGCGATCTGCACCCAGGGATAAAGAGGAGGATGGAAGGGGTGTAGGAAAAGCCCTGGGGAATCACATCTTGGAGCCACATCAGAGCCCAGGGCACAAAGCAGCATCCTGCCACACTGAGCACTGAGATAGGAACGAGACGGGGCCGTGGGGTTTGCGAGCGCTCTGCAGGTACCGGCTTCACCCTTCATATAAGCTCGGCCTTATCTCCTTGCCGTGTTCCATCGCGTTCAGCCTAGTTTGCAATTTCCCTTCCCATCTCCGTGCTGCTGGCCCATTTCCTGCCCTCCAAGCAGCCGTACGTGACCACGGTGCTGCTGTGCACCTCCTGCCCCAGCGGCTCCTCCAGAATTCCTCAAAATTCCACGCTCTGGAAAACGAATCCTTCTTTCCTCCCTCCCCATAGACACCCAGGACAGCCTGACTTTATAGAGGGTTTCATCTTCGGTGTCGACGGCTTTTTAGCAGTCTTTTCTGAGCTCTTGCCGGGATAATTCTAGGATAATTCGGATAACTCTGTCCAACAGGGCCAAAAAAACCAAGACCTGCAGCAGCTGAGCTATAAACCAACATTTTTGCAGGTCATCCCAACGACCGGCTTCAAGAAAGCCAGAGGAAGGAGCCTCTATAACCAGCTGGGTCCTATCTAAATAGTATTGACTCATTTTACTCTAATGATTGCCAAAGAAACGCCTGAGCTTGGAAAATACAGCACGGATTGTGAAGTGACAGCGCGATCTATGAGAAACGAGTCCCCTCTCTTGCTAACATAGCGTTAAAGAGGCAGAGAAGTGTTTCTGCCAGATTCTCTTTATATATATTAAAGAAGAAGTGGGCATGGGTCTAGTTTCCCAGAATGTAGGGGCTCTGGTTAAGGCAGCCAGTTCAGTACAATGAGGAAACCTCCCTCTGCACCGTCCCCTCTGCCTTCCCGCTATTTGTTCCCATTTTTTCCCCTAATGATGGAGCAAAAGAGCAGATTTCCCTCCTTGTCCACTGTTATTCACACCACACTGAGCCCCAAGCGCCCCGGCGCAGCGCACACAACATTTGTATGCAGCCCCTTCTCCGCTCAGCCCTTCCAAAGCAAGATTTATGCTCGGAAAGATGATGAGAAGGGGCACGTTATTAATCAGGAAATCCATTTCTAGCCAGGGAAGCTGATGGAAAAGGACCCGGAGGGGCTAACGGGCTATTTCCCAGCTCCGGAGCTCGCGCCGTGTGCCCAAGCACCAGCGTGCAAAGGATTTGGATGTGCTGAGATATACGTATATATATCTCTTATCTCCATGTTTAACCATGGATAAATCATGCCAGAGCAGCTCTTGCATTGCACAGGGTTGTCACGGATAGTCACTCCCTCCTCTGCTCCCTTTTTAACCACTTTTTTCTGCATATTTTCCTGTTTTCTTTCTCTTTTGATGGTGCGCTCGTGCTTGGCCGAGTGATCAAAGCAGGCGCGGGCAGCGCACGCTGAATTAAGCTCTGTCCTCCGGCTGCATCCGTGCAAATTGAGAGCAGCAGGGAAACTCTCCTGGACTTTTATGGATGCAGCAAAGAGGAGAGCGTGGCCCGAGCTTGGCGATGGGCAGCGGATCACAGGAATTTTGGTAAAAAGTCCTTTGCTTTTGTGAGCACTCATGGGCTGTCATGAAGGTGGGTGCAAAATCCAGCCAGAACTGGATGGGTCAATATGGATGGGACCATTTTGTGACACTTCATCTGCTGGAGGCCATGTAATTCCATGCAGGAGATGCAACGGGAAAGAATGGAGGTGCAAATCGGTCTTGCATGGGGGTATCTCACTGTCTACAGCCTCAAATAGCAAATCCAACGATGTAAGGATGGGACAGGGACTTGGAGAGTTTACATTTCTCTCAGTGTTGGTGTCACTACTGATTCCCAGCAGTGAAAGATTAATATCAATGACAATCCAGCTGTGCTTATTGCTATTTATGCACAAAGGCCAGTGCTGCTCAGCACGGAGTTGTGAACGGAGCTGGGACATCCTGGGGGTACAGAGCGCTCTGGGTGCCTGGGCATCATGAAAGCACCTGGATTTTACCTGGAAAACATGGAAATGTGGAAGGCAGCGAGAGGAAAAAGGCAGAAGGGCAAGTGGAAGGGGTCTGGCACTCACTTCACTTTTCATGCCCTTCCTGCATCTCTGCACAGCTTGCAATTAAGTAACTTCCACCAGCTCATTCTGCATGTGCATAATTCGTAATAAGAAATGGCTCGAGCTTGTAGGTAACGAAACAAATAATAATAATAATAATAATAATAATAATAATAATAATAATAATAATAATAATAATAAAGCTGANAATAATAATAATAATAATAATAATAATAATAATAATAAAGCTGAAAGCCACCCAAGCCAGGTGATTTCTCCTGCGCCCAGGGACATGAGGTGACACTTGGCTGATGGAGATGGGTGGGTTTAGATGCCTGCAGGTGGGAGCTGCATTGCAGCCCCTGGGTTTTGGGGTGGGTTTGGTCCCTACCTCGTTGGCATCAGTGCGTAGGGGGATTCACCAGCCCCTTCCCCTCACTTGATTTATGAATTCAGCCAGGAATTCCACAAGGAAAGGGGCTTGAACAAATGAAGATGTATGGGGGGAAGCAGTGAACACCTGGCATTGCATCGAGAGCGCAAAACTGATTCCTCTCCTTCCTCCAGGGAATTCCATCATGTTTGCAATTAGCCAAGCAAGGCTGGTGTTGAAGGGAATAGAGAGACACCCAAAAAAAGAAGTTTATAAAACCCAGAATAATGGTCCCTGGGGTGGGATGCGGTGCCGGAGCCTCCGCAGCCGCTCGGCGTCGGCTCCGGAGCCCTGATGTGTTTGCAGAGATTAAGCTCACCCTGGAGATGAGATACGCTCCATCTGCTGCAATGGAGAACAAGGGGGAAAAAAGCCTTTATTGCCCCTTTTAACTACATTTTTCTCCCAACAGCTTGGGGAAATACAAGCCCGTTTCCCTGCGGCCAGCATTCCCCACCCCAGCTCGCTCCGGCTGGGAGACGCCTGCCCTTCCATCCTCCTAAGGGTGGAAACTGCCTCCCGGCCGCTGATTCACTTCCAGCCCTGCTTCCTGCACTCCCAAGTCGGCATTAATCTTAATTATGTCTCGGCTAACAAGCCTCTAAGAGTTTATTAAACAGGCTTTTGTGTTCCCTAATTGAAAACCTCAACGCGGAGCGTTTTGGTGCTGCTCCCGACTTTCACGCTGCTTGACAAATAGCTCCGAGAGGCGGGCGCTGGGGACAGGGAAGGGGCTCGGCTGCTGGAAAACTGATGGGAGCGAGCGGGGAAGGAGCATTTAAATGGGATATTCTTTGGAGGGCGGCAGTGCCTGGTGGAGATGCCTCCTGCACGGGTTTTGCTGCTGCAGAGCAAGCGGGTAGAGCCCGTGCTCACATCAGCGCCCTGCACCGGGGCTGCACCGTGCAGGACAGCAGTGGCCTTAAACACCCCTGGGTGCCCCATCGTGCTCGTCCTTGCTGCTTTTTCTGCAAAATACACCCCTTTTTTCCCTCTTTTTCTCCTTTGCTTTAGCCTCACCCTGTCTTAATCCCACCGCATCATTCTTGGCCCTTGCAGGGACCTGCAGCACCATCTCGAGCCCAAGTCGTCCCCTTGTCCTGGTTTCCCTGTCCAGGGATACAGCCCTAGAAGCCCAGTCATCGTGCCTTGAATTACCCGATTTTACAAAAAAAAAGGGGATCTAAAGGGGTGAGAAACTGTTGCCCATTGGGAATGGGGGCCAGCCCTACCACTAGGACCAAGGATTGGGACCCTGAGTGCCAGGAAACGGAATTTCCCAGGGAGAAGCCAGCCCGTCTGCCAACATTTCTTGGTTGATAATATCGCAATGCATCATATTTAATGAACAAATTTAGGAAGGCTTTCAATGCATCCATTTCCAGATAAGACAGCTAAGCGACCTTTCCAGCAAACAGCTGTCTGGGGACTCCTTTTCATAACAAATTCCTGGCCCTAGCGAGGGTTAGAGGAGGAAGAACAGCACAAGACCCTCCCCAAGGCAGGGAGAGTCGAGGCTCTGATTTCTTTCCTTTCTTTCCAGGTCCTTCTGCTCCCAGGTCTTCTCCTGCTCCTGCAGAACATCCCAGAGATGCCCGGGGAGCATCCCGGCCTCCTCCTTTCCTTGGGCTCCTTCCACCAGGCCAATATCC
>VWPW01012878.1:0-26635 GCA_013389825.1 Crypturellus undulatus
AGCGCAGCATGTGAAGCAAAATTTCCTCTTTCTGCGTCTTTTTTTAGCAAGCTGCAGTTTTTCCCACCGCCCGTGGCGCGGAGGCAGCGCTCCGAGCCGCAGCTCTTGGGCATTTCCAGAGCTCCATCCTCCAAGCCGCTGGGCTCCTCACTAGCCCTCGTCTTTCTTTCTCCAGATGACCACATTTGGAGACAAAACACTGTTTTGTGACCTGCCATTCAGGACTGCAGCAATAATTGATGGAAAACATTAATTTCTCAGATTAATATTACTTATCTTCAAGCTAAACCATATTTCCATGTGTATCGCAGCACAGCCCAGGCCTCAGAGGCTGGGAATTCCGGGTGGGAATTCCTCTCAGTGCTCCCTCTTTTTGGCACACGTGTGGACACAGCTCGGCAAGGGCAGCAGCTGAAACAGAAAGCAGAAGCAAAAGGAGCTCGGGTGGAAACACCGGGTTGGGTACCCGCAGCTCGGAGAACTTGCTGCAGAAACCCGAGATAGAGTAAATCTCGCTCAGATAGAGAGAAAATATGAGCAGGGACGGGTTCTGCTGGAGGGTGCAGCACGAAAAACTGCTTTGTAGCAGCAATTAAACCCATTTTCTCTTTTTATTCCTCTGTGGCTTTGCACGATGCTCAGCAAGCAAAGCAGGGGGCTTCTTTAGAGAACTGGTTGCCTCGAAAGGCGCTAATAAAAGTTTTCTGCAAAAAGGCAGCCCTTCCTTTCCTGGAATTTCGCATGCTTCGCTTTGTACCATCCATCTCTCCGTGATGCTGCTCTTACAGCCTTCTGTCTTCCAGCTGCCGGGTCCCATCTACTCCTGCTGCCAGAGCAGCACCTGGAATGCCATCCGAGAGGTGACACAGCAGCTCCAGAGGCAAACGGGCGAGTGCTGCAGCACACGGAGATGCATTTGTGTGGACCATCGCTCTGCCAGTATCACTAGACCTTGGTATGGTCTGATAACTGCTGAGAGAATGAGCCAAGTGCACGAGGAAGCCTCCAAGGTGCTCACCGAAGAACCAAGTTCCTCCCAAGGCTGGACCAGATGATGCTGCAAGTGCTGCCTTGCACGGAGACATCAGGATGGAAGGAAATATGAGCTTTTTTACTTAAAATACAGACAAATCAGGACAACAGGCAACAATATTGTCACACGGTGCCTCCAACTTGAATATCACAGCAGGAGACTTCATGAAGAGCAACGCGAACGTGTCCCAGCAGGCCAGGGAAGCAGAGGAACAGGGCAAACCCAAGGCTGGGGGTGCAGCTCTTCTGCTCCTCTTCAATGTTGGGTCCTGCAGGGAAGCGGGACGGAGCTGGGAACGCGGCAGGTCCCCTCGTCCGAGCTCAGGTCTGAACACCAGCCATGACCAACAACTCGACCTGCTCCAATGACGCGGACCTCAAGTCTTACTATGCCATTACCTACACCCTCATCCTCATCCCGGGACTCATAGGAAACACTTTAGCTCTGTGGGTCTTCTACGGCTACATGAAAGAGACTAAAAGGGCTGTAATATTTATGATCAACTTGGCCATTGCTGATTTGTCCCAAGTTTTGTCCTTGCCTCTAAGGATTTTCTACTACTTGACGGGCACGTGGGAGTTTGGAGGAGGGCTCTGCATGCTTTGCTTCTACCTGAAGTACGTCAACATGTACGCGAGCATCTACTTCTTGGTGTGCATCAGCGTAAGGCGGTTTTTGTTTCTCATGTACCCGTTCAAATTCAGCGACTGCAAGCGCATCTGCGACGTGTACATCAGCATCGTCGGGTGGGTCGTGGTCTGCATCGGCTGCCTGCCGTTCCCTCTGCTCAGGCTTCACAAGAACGTCAAAAACACGTGTTTCGTGGACCTGCCAGTAAAGGAGGTCGATCTTCCCATCTCCATTGCCATGATGACCATAGGGGAACTGCTGGGCTTCGTAACGCCCCTGCTGATAATTCTGTATTGCTCGTGGAAGACTATCTTGTCGTTGAAAGAAAGAAATTCTGCTTCACATGACCTCGGAGAGAAAAAAAAGGCTTTAAAGATGATTCTCACCTGTGCCCTGGTGTTTCTGATTTGCTTTGCACCTTACCATATCAGCTTCCCGTTAGATTTCTTTGTCAAAACCAAAAAGATCAAAAACGAATGTGTCCAGAAAGTGATATCGGTGTTTCACGCTGTAGCTTTGTGTCTTGCCAGTTTAAATTCCTGCGTAGACCCGGTCATCTACTACTTTACTACGAACGAGTTCAGAAGACGACTTTCGAGACAGGATTTGCAAGACAGCATTCAGCTGCACAACCTGAGTTATGCGAAAAAGCACCCCCGAACTGGGCTCATGGGGCAAGTTATAGACTGTTGATGTTGGACCTGAAAGGTTTTCAAGGATTTTCAAATCTTCTCCATCTTCTGGGGTTTGGGCTCAATTTTGTTTCCACCCAAGACACAGGGAGTGACTATTCAGATAAATTTCTGCTGATTTCATAATACTCTGGTTGCAAATTTTCTATGAATAGTGACTATATATTACACTGTGTGAACTGCACGGGCCATAACTCTGAGCTTAGCTTTGTAGCAGCGGAGCACGAGGACACGCTGTAGCCAGGAGGACACAGAACACATTGGTTTACCCCAGTGCCAGGATTAGGAAAGACCCTAAGGTCGTGCATTGCCTTGGCACAATATCGTATTTCTCTTAAATAATTGTTACCACGTGCAGCATGATCACTGGGTTCAGACAAATTAGCAGGACTGTAAAATGGATAAAGCCGTTTACATCTGGAGTTAATTCCTTTAAGTTTTCTTGATTCTCACACAAATGGCAAAAATGACAATAATGCAAAAGATGGTGCTGACTAAGGAGGACTTTCAGAGACATTCCTCTGGGTAATATAGTACTTACTACTGAGGTTATATACAGAGCACCAAGAGACTGCCTAGGGCAATGCTGACTACATGGCAAGGAGCTTAAAGTAGTCCTTGTCCCAAAGGATTTTGCAATTGAAATAATTAGAAAAACCTCTGTTTTGGGAGTGTATCCAATGGCACGTTGCAATCTGGACTCAGATGAAGGGTGAAGCTTATTTCCTTAGGAAAACCATAAAAAAACAGTAGACCCATCTTGACCCCTCCTAGGAAAAAACAAAGTCATTGAAGTGTCTAGATAATTTTCTTCTTCCATCAGTTCCCATTTCTGAAGCACAATAAGAAATACCAAAACACAACGAGTAATGTCAAGGCTATTTTTGATGACTTTGATAAGCTTTAGATGCAAGTCTGGGCTTTAAGGGTATTTAATAAGACTAAATATGTATCGAGCCTTTCAAGTCCTTTTTTTTTGTCCCAAATCCATGTTAATTAATTCAAGTATTTCATGATTTGGGTAATTCTTTCTGTAATTTTCAAGGTGGCAACTCCTGGTCAAGTTCAAGCCATTAACATCAGATTAAGAAGTAGCCAGAGGAACTGAAGCTTTCTGAATATTGCTGTAATGGGAACAGTTCAGGAACTCAATATACGCAGAGTCAGAGATGCCACCTAACAGCCTATGAGAACTTCTTTATAGGAAAGGCTCAAATATGGACTTTTTAAAATACTTCAAAGTCAAAAAACAAAAGCTTTGTGCATAACTTTTTTGCACTTTCCTGTGAAAACCATTTTTGTGTGAACATTCTAACTGTAAATGTTTAAATGTGAAAATACTGTGATGATATTATTTAATGCAGATGCTCTAGTATAGATTTAATTTATAAAAAGTCTATATTTTGTAAAAAAAAAAAAAAAAAGTGTAGATCCCAGAAGTGCTGGGAAATAGAAAGATTTTCTTATTGTTTTTCTTTTTTAGAAAACCCTCCTCATAATAAAACCAAAACCCACTTCATATACACAGAAGCTTATTCCAGTGGGTCTGGACCTGTATTCGGCTGTGTTTGCACTGATAATTCGTGGAAATTGAGTAGCACATGGTAGTTCACTCATAGAACTGGAAAAATATATATATATTTATATTCTACTCCTGCAAACCAAGTTGTGTATAACAAAAATCATGGTTTTTTTTTTTAATCGGAGGCAGAACCTGCCATGTCCTGTGTTCAAAATGCAGCTCCCGCTGTAGTGACAAATGTCTAAACTGAAATTAAATTTGTTCCTATACCCAGGCCTCAGTAATAGCCCTGCCACATTTTGAAATTAATGCTGATCAGTAAATGGTGCCGTATCTAATCAAGCATCGCAGCACAGTGGTATCAGAGCACGGGAACCACATCCAGGTTGCTCGGGGCTCTGCTCGGAACATGCTCAGGACTACAGAAATAGTCTGCAATGATCCTTATCTCCGGGCTAAAAGAGCAGCCTAGCTCATGGGCAGATCGGAGCATTTTGTCACATCCTCTCTCTGGAGGATTTTCCTAGTCTGGAATGGACTAGGACAAAACAGAAGGTTGGTTCCATAAATGAGAACCTCTCTCAGTTATCCATGGATTTTTCCATGAAAATCCATGGATTTTTAGAGTTTGGCCAGAAATAAAGTAAGACCATGGGATGCAAGTCCCCAATTCAAATGGAAAAACAATTATCTGTTAAGCAAAGGGTAAGGAATTTCATACAGCTCCAGCAAGGAGCACAGCCAGGGCTCATGGATTTGGATGTTTCCAAGGAACTTCTGGTTCTCCTGCTATTAAAGAGAACTACTCCTTCCAGCTCTATGAAATCCATACATCGACAGACACTTTAAAAGCAGATCTCAGCAAAATTTCTCACCTGCTTAGAAAAAATAAAGGAGTTGAGGAAGGATGTGTTGACCTGGGGCCGGGTCTCACTAGGAAAACACCACGTTTGGCCACACCAGCAAGGTTGATCAAATTGGGGTCTGCACAATGTCGTGATAAGAAGATAGAAAAGCAGGACAGCTGGCAATAGGTGTCTACAAGCTGTAAAATAAAAAAGTAAATCTTATAAAACACCGAAAAGCTCAAGTACCCCCATGTACCAAAGCCTGGAGGGAGCGTGGACCCAAGCAAAGTCCCCTCAGGGCAATGAGGACCCTTTTGTCTGTCCTAAAGCCTTTGGTCCCAGCCCTCTGGGGAAAAATGCCCCTCAGCAGCTATCCTGAATGAACTACAGGGGTTTATTGGCACCCTGGACAACTTCCCTGCTTTGGGATAAGGGGGCACAGAGCACATTTTTGCATAGCAGGTTGTTGGCCGCAAAAGGGACTCTGCGACGCGGCTCAGATGCCACCTGCGTGGAGCTGCCCTGTGGCAGAGCAGGGGCAGAAACAGATATGGGGAGGGGGCAGATTTTACCAAAATAGCAGTTTCTAAGGCCAGAGAGGAGAGGGAGGAGGGGTCCCGGCTGCCCCCGATGCAGCCCATCACACTCTACTCTGCAACCTCCTTCTCCCTGTCCCAGCCAAAGCCCCGACACAAGCAAAGCAGAGCCACTTTTAGCTTCAAAAAGGGAGAGCCGCCTTGCACAAAGCGGTGTCAGAAGTTCGGAAACAGTTAGATGAGAAAAAAACCTCTCATATGCTTAAGTTTTCCCACCTAGAAAATACTGTGGGCGCAGCAAGAGCCATTTCCCCTGCTGCCATAGCAATGTGGTTTATTCATATTAGTATTAACGGTCTCTTTTTACAGGAAGTCTAACGCAATATGCTCAGTATGTGACACCAGCCACCGCAGGGGAGACGCGTGCCATAACATGGCCATCCCGCCGGGATTCATCCCGGGCCTGCTCCGGGGCAGGACAGTCCTTGTCCCCTGGGGACATGGGCAAGTCCTGCCAGTGCCTCCTGGTCCCCTGGAGCGCCGCATCTGCCCTGCCAGAGTGGGGAAGCGCAGGGATGAGATCGTCCTATTGCCCAAATGAAATGAAAACTTGACCGGGAGCAGCATTCCTATTGCCCAAATAAAATGAAATTGTGACCGGGAGCATCGTGGCACTGGCAAGGCTAACGCCAAGGAAGGGGTTCGGGCTCCTGGTGTGTCCCAGGGCTGCAGATCCCGCTGGAGACGGCAGAAACGGATGCTCCTGTGGGTCCAAGTGTCCGGCATTCCTTCAAGACCCATATAAATAAGAGCAGTCATTTGCACGATTGGTCTGGGAATCTTAAAAATAATATAGCTCAGGTTAAAAAAAAAAAAAAGAATTGACAAAATCCCTTTTTCAAGGACTCTCCCTGAAACTCAAAGAGGTTTTCCTTGGACAAATGTATAAATCTGGGCCCTGAAAAACAGCCCATAACCAAGACAGAAGCGCATGTCTGCAGATAGAAAATGACTCTGGGGGTTTCTGCATTTTAGCTAACGCTAATCAGCTAATTAGGGTTAATTCTGCTCCTCACTTCCCCAATTTTTTCTTTCTCTCAGATTGCTCTATATTTTTCCCTTTCCAAACTGAAAATCTTTATTTTTGGAGGCTTCCCCCACCACCCTGAGAAAAATTTGAAAGCTTCACAGAAGATGTTTTCCTGTGAAGTCCGCGCCTTCCCCAGAGCAAATCTGTTCCGCTGCAAGAACCACGACTCCAAGCCAGGCATTAACCCCGGGCTTGTGCACTGCCTCCCGCGGATGCCCACACAGGTGCCCTTGGAAAGGGCACCGTTTCTGCCCTGTTTTGCAGTCCCCTCCTTTGCAGTTTGTCCAGATTGCGCCCAGAGGAGGTGGCACCTCCTGGCACCCACAACCAACCCGAGGGAACCGCAGGGGAGATGCGGGCGGCTTGAGGGATGTTTGGAGACGTCCAAGTGCCCAATGCAGCATGAGATGGACCAAGGGGTAGGTCTTGTTTGCACTGGACAAGGCAAAGCTCAGAGCAAGGCTCCGGCGCCGCCGAGGAGGACGAGGCCGGTTTCCGAACGTCTCAGCCGGCGGCCCCGGCGCCGCCGTTTCCACCGCAGCCCCCGCGCTGCGGAAAGCGCCCGCCGCAGCCGCGAGCGCTGCATCCCCGCAGGGCTCCTGCACGCGGCTTCCTCCCGTCACCCTTGTCGCGGCGAGGGACGCGGCGGGGGCTTTCTGCACCCCAAGGCTTCAAAGGCGACGCACCAACGAGCTGCACACGCGCGAGGAAGGGGAGAGGGCGGCGCGTCTTCCCGTGCTGCCTCCGACACCGACCCGGAGGCTCCNGTCGCGGCGGGGGACACGGCGGGGGCTTTCTGCGCCCCGAGGCTTCAAAGGCGTCACACCAACGAGCAAGCCGCACGCGCGCGAGGAAGGGGAGAGGGCGGCGCGTCTTCCCGTGCTGCCTCCGACACCGACCCGGAGGCTCCAGTGCAGCCTCTTCCTCACAGGCACCAAACCCAGAGCTCCCTCAAAGCCTTTTGTTCATCCCACCTCTCCAGCACAGACCCAAATCCAATAGTCCTTTAAGTCCTGTCCCGTGCCAGCAAATTCTTTGTTTAGTTACGTGCGAGTTGCTTGAAAATAGTTTTCTATTCGCTTTGCTCCAACCTGAGGGCTGCCGCGTGCATCCCCCGCAGCCCGAGCTACGGGGAACGGGTCCCCTTTTGTCCCCTTTGTGATTCATGACTTGCCAAACCGCTCTGCCACTTGTCCATTTGACAGCCTCCTCCTCCTCACTAAGCCCCTTTGGACACTGGAAACAGCCATGGGATGGGCAATCCAAGGAGCATTCAGTGATAATTCCCTGTTGGTCACTATTCCTTACAAATTTCTAAGACCTGTTCACCTCCTTTATCATCACCCACCACCCGGATAACATTTTCAATGAATTATTGCATGACTCAGGGAACTCTCTCTTTTTTTTTTTGCATGAGAAGAGCCAATTTAAAGGCCAGCGCCATTACTTAAGTCAACTCATTGTCTTCTCCCCCACAAACACACTCATTTTCTTTATCAGCACTGAATTTCCTTTGACATTTTGTCACCTGGTCGCTCAAGGTCGCTCAAGAACCCTCCCCGTAGGCAGCCTTAGACCCCACCGTCCTGATGAGGTCTGTGTCAGCACCAGCTTTGACACCTCACTGTTTACTTCCCTTTTCACTTTGCTGGTAGAGGCTAAAAATTAGTATCCTGCCCCACTGTCACCAGAATAACTCACCCTGCCGCCACCGGCACCGTCAGCATCGTCCGAGGAGCTTTGAACTCACTGCAGCGACCGGTCCCTTAAACATCAATCCTACAAGCTAAAATAAACTGAAAAGTTTTATGAATATCCTGGCAAAAGAAAAAAAAATACATTAGCAGGAGCTCTCGAGGCTATCATGCAGCCCATTTACTAGGCAGGATGGAAGTGATATTGTATTTGGCCTGATAAACTACGTGTAAATACAATCTATACCATATAGATTAGTGATCAAAAGATTAAGATTTTATATCTGACTTTGCAAAAAGAAAGTCAAGTTATTTAAAGCCATCAAGAAAAAAATAGTCCCCTCAAAACAGTGACCGCATCTGCAGCAATTGTGGTGGTACCACCACGCTCTGTATCAATCATTTTCCTGGCACCAGCAACCGAAACGGTTTTACTAAGTTTTTTTCTCTAAAAAGTGATTTGCACTTATTACAACCTAATTGCACAGGTAACACTGCTCAAGTAAGTAAAAGACTATTTCTGTTCTATTAAGGATTCATGATAGTTTTGCAATACCAATGAACCACCATAAAAATAAACTTATTTTTATGTTGTTTTTCATCTCTCAGGAGCACAACACAGAAGTTCCTACCGACTCCGCAGGCAGAACAGCAGTGGGAAACCCTGATCTTTCCAAAGGGGAAATGTGCACGAGCAGAGCGATTCCTTGGCCCAGCTCTGCTGGTGCACCCTGCTAAACAATGAAGGTTAAAGTCCCTTGGCATGGGAATAACAAAAATGGGACAAACACGGGAGAGAAATGTGGGACAGCCACGGGAGAGAAAGCAGCGTGCGCGGTCTATATTTTGGTGCTCCCTTTAACTCCGAGCAGAACAGCTTGTTGGCTTTTTGCAGGGAGATACTCACTGCTCCTCGTATCAAAGTACCGTATTGTATTTATTTTTTAAAGAGCAGGCTGAGTAGAGGGAACAAACTTGAGCATGACTTTTAGTGGTTATTGTGTCTCCTCCAAGGGGGAAAACCTGGGTGCTTGGTTCCTGCTAGCGGGGCTATTTCTGTGTTTTACGTCAAACCAGCGCTGGATACGATCCGTAATCATCACCAGACGCCACTCTGCGTTAGGTGGGTTTGGGTTGATGTTTTTGGTGGCAGCTGGCACTGCGTTTTACCGGGATCTCATTGCAGCCCTGAGCAACAGTTGCCCAATGCAAACCAAGCCAGCAAAGCGAGTGGTCAGTTTGGGACATAGGCAGAGGGGCCAAGCGGGGCTAAAGCAGGGAAAAAATGAGAGTAGCTCTGAGTTTTGGTACCTTCATGATTAGCCAGAGGTTGAGGTAGGCTCAGGATCACCATTTTGGATGCAGGTGTCAAATTCTACTTCGGGTTCCTTGTCCCCATTTTTTCTAAATCTAGAAAAAAATATCATGAAAAAGAAAAAAGACCAAAAACATCAGAAACACCAGACACATAAATGACCCGCCTGTTGTTCTGTATCACGAGAATTACCACCTGCCAACCCACTTTCCCACAGGCTCATAGTGAGGTAGGAAGGGAAACCTAGGCGGGACACATGAGCAAAGTGGTGGCTTTTACCAACCAAAACATGCAAATACCACTGGTTTATTCCAAGCACCAAAGAACCAGCTCCATCTCCCGACTCGCCCTTCCAGGAGTCCTAATAGAAATAGATTATTTTCAAATTTTAAGTCCAACCCCGGCACATCACGTTGTTTGTGGACTAGTTTCTCTAATCCGCAGCAAGGCCGCCTATCAGTCCTGCGATTCAGTGACATTATCTTGCCCCAAAGCCACTATTACATGACATAGCCAGTATTTAAAGAAATGGTAACTCCTTGTGGTCAGACGAAGGTCTAGGCAGCTAGAGAGAAAGTTCCCAAGAGACCTATGTAAAACAGCAGCTAAAACAAACTACACGGCACAGAGTTTCTTGTTTAATTAGAGGTTTCTTGTTAAGTGGATTAGTGAAAACGGCCGAAATTCCAGATCACAGCCTGAAAATCCCAGATCACAGCCTATAAAACCCCCAGTGCCGCTCTCCCAAGCCCCGGGACAGCAGCTGGCTCCAGCACTGCAGCTCCGTCCGTGCCTTTCCCAGGAATTTGGTCCCAATTTTTCCTTCCTGGCCTCTCCGCACTTCATTGAGCCATCCCAGGCCAGGAGTTTCAAACCCTTGGTGACACCAGGCTCGAAAGCTCCTTGGTTTATTCTATGAGTGGGATCTACTAAAGCATTCTGGGGACAAGGACGAGTTCTCTCTGTAAAGCAGTGGCATCCTCTTTATGTTATTATCCTTAAAAGAAACCNAAAAACTCCTTGGTTTATTCTATGAGTGGGACCTATTAAAGCAGTCTAAAGAAAAGGACAACTTCTCTCCGTAAAGCAGCGGTACCCCTTTATGTTATTATCCTTAAAAGAAACCACAGATTGCAAAGGACACATTTGTTTGCCTTTTTTTGGGCCTCTGGAAACAGCTGGACGCCAAAGTCAACTTTGGACTAAGTTATCTGGGTCTTAAGGTGAAAAGAAACCAAAAGTTTGAGATGGNCCACAGATTACAGAGGACACATTTGTTTGCCTTTTTCAAGCCGTTCCTCTGGGAACAGCTGGACACCAAAGTCAACTTTGGACTAAGTTATCTGGGTCTTAAGGTGAAAAGAAACCAAAAGTTTGAGATGGGGAAAAGTGGCCTGGAGCGGATACGTGAGCACTGCACTGAGCACGGGGAAATCCCAGCCTCGAGCCCCATGGTGACTTTGTTACTGAGGGGTTTTGACCCACATTTCTGTAGGACTAAAGCATGCGACACACTGGTACACTAAAGAGCACCCTCCTCCAATAAACGGGTTTTATACAAGGAAATCAGGCTAGCTCCAAGAAAAAATACCAAATATTATTGTGAACATGGGATAGAAAGATATTCAGTACATCTGCAAATGGAATATTTATGAAAGAAAGAGGTTGTTGAGATCTGTAACTCTTTTTTTCTCCCATACTGAAGGCATTCAGCCCAAACTGAATCCCTCCCCGTCAGCATGAGTCATTTCCCTGCTGAAAATCAAGCCCTGATCTACAACCGAAGCGGGGAAAGCGGGGCCCCAGCAGCACACCAGCTTCAAGCTCTTCTCAGCCTCTCCGAGTTGCAGCTCCCTCATCACCTCCACCCCATCAAACTCTTAGCAGAGAAAACCCTCTCTAAAGTCACTAGTGGAGGGAGACGGTGTCTTGAGAGTTTCATTCCTGCCTTTCGGCTGCCCAAACAGCCTCCTGATTCAGCTGTGGCTTCTAAATAAACGTGGCCATGGTTTGTCAAAAGGGACGATACCCAAGTTTTGACCAGAGCAGTCAGAACTCTGACATGAAGGAAACCAGCACAAACTACAGCAGGGAAGCACAAGATTAAGACAAACATTGCAATTTCTGTTCAGACAGTTCAACCGTTGAGCAAAAAACTAGCAATTACAGCTCAGGTGACAAGGATGAAGTGCTACCATCTACCTCGTGCAAATTGCTCTTTTTGCCACAATTTTTCCCAAGTGCAGAGGAATAAAGGTACATTATTTACCTTAAAATGAGAGTGCAGACAGGATTCCCCCTGATATTATCATTCACACCAAACAGAAGTGAAGGATTTCTGATAGTAACTGCAATCTCCAGGTTTATCTAAGCACAGATCTGTCCCGATGCCTCCTATCTAGAGGCACTCTCATTCCAGAGCCGCTGCTTCCACCCATGAAACTCACAGGAAGAAGGTTCTAGTCCTGGATTGAGAGTATCCACACACAGACTTAATGTGGAGCAATATCAATATCCTAAAGGGGAGCAGCTCAAGAGAATCTAAACACTCCTATAACAAACAATAATTTATTATCTTCTCAGGCAGAATAAGTGATTCCTGGACAATGAATTCACATTTAATGTGAAAGCTGGGGAAGGGGTGCGAGAGTACAAGAAGTGATTTTAAAGACAGATAATAAGCTGAAGTAAACAGAGTTAACGGCATGAGGTAATTTCCTTCGGAGGTGCAGTGGTAGGAGGCAAGTCTCCAATTATTGTCAAGACAGGAAATACACCCAGTTATATTGCATAGCTACTGTCCTGACTGCCTCTATCTGTACAGGAAATTGCTTTAATGAGATAATACAACTATAATATATGTATAATTATTTTGGTTAGAGTCTTAAAGCTTCGATCAATGCTCGTATTTGGGTGCTGTGCTATAGCCGGCAGCAAATCACTCCCTGTATGATGGGCAAGGCGTATGGTCTGGATGGAAAGGGTAGCTCTAACTCTTTCAGGACTTACCTTGCATGTGGTCCTCCCTGAGTGGCAGTTCAGCTCATGTGCGACAGCAGAGACTGCAACTTATACCACATTTATCTGTCCCTTGAGATGTCCTTTTCTGTCCTGGGATTTCTTTTTGTTTTGGGCACAAAATGCAACGGACTTGGGGGCTGCCTTTAGTTAACCACCATAATATGCCTTTTTTTCTCTCTTTCTTCCTAGAAAAGGACAAGAAGTTGAAGTATCCACATACAAACACTGAAGTTGGCAGCTGCCGGATCATTAACGGCTGCAGCGGAGCGGCCAATTCACCCCACCCTGCAGCGAGCACGACTGCAGCAGCTCGGGAAGAGCAAACCCGGGCACAGACGGACGGGTTGGGAACACAGAACAGGAGCCTGGGGGGTTCAGAGCTGACTGCAGAGAGCTGGTATTCCAGCCATAATTTATGGCAAACTCTGCTTTTGCTACCTTTCCCCGTGATGCCAGGAGCTGGTAAATCCACAGAAGTCAACCCAAACCCTGTGAGTCTGATTTGGGAGACATTTGGTTACTGCTTTTCAGCCCCGTAGTTTGGCTGGGGCTCCGGACACTTTCGCTTTGTGCTCTGCATGCAGCTAAGGAACAGGGCCTTGCGCAGGATGACTCAAGCCACCTGAGTTGACGCCCACAGCTGGTTTATGTAATTCCCCTCCCTTTCCCACTTAACGCAGTGCAAGATGCTGCACTGAAAGGCAGCTTTCTCTAAGCTCTTAAAGCCATTTAAAAGGCTCTACTAAAAGCGCTCTTGCCCTCGATTCAGTAGTTAGAGTTACTAGAATTAAAGGCACTATAACCTGCCTCGGTGTCTTTGGAAAATAAATAGCATAAAACTGCTATTTGCAGTTACATATGATGCAGTAAAGATTGAAACAATCGACCTCCTCGCTCCTTTCCTGAATCCCCTTGTCCAGAAGAGTGGTTATGCCTGTAGCAGAGCTGCCATTACTAGATTTCAGCACTTTTTTTTGTATAAATTTCATCTGGATTAGATTGTGATCGGATGGGGACAAACCCCTTCAAAACATACATATCTGCAAGTAAAATACCGCCTGCTTCTTCTCAGCATGTTGACAAGATGATTATATGTGGACTATTAACGTAGGTGCTATCAGAGCAAAAAACTTCTCCTATGAGAAGCTTGGTCCCTTAACCCTCTCTTTGCAGGAACTTCCCTGCTCGGAGCAGTTACCTTTCACTCTAACTTTACCCATTGCTTTTTATTTATTTTAAGCACGGTGCTACTACAACCTTGGAATTAGTTGTGACGTTAATATTCCTGTTGAACCTCCACATATCAAGCATTTCTTATTTCTCTGAAAATATAAAACTGCCTATGCTTGCATTAGACTCCAGACCTTTCCCAAGCCATGTACTTTTAACCTTTTGCTTCATATTTTTGCCTTCTCTTTTTTAAAAACGAAAGCTTAATTATGATGAAAACAAATGGTTCTGTATGCACGCCAGCTCGACTGCTCATCCCCTGCCTGCTCCTCTGGCTGCTGCTTCCCAAAGCCTGCAAGGGAAGGGAAAACTCTTGTGTGCAAATCCGGCTCCGTGCGGCTTCCCCCATGGCAGGAGACCACATCTTCCTTAAAACATTTTCTTTTTTTCCAAAAAGACAGAGCATTTAGCAGAACTCAGAGCTAGGCTCTTGCTGTAGAGTTCCCAGAGAAATACAGGTTTCTAAAAATAAATCCCCATTCTTTATCTTATTGATTCTGTTTTTATGAGGATTGAACTACATATCGCAGACTTCACCAGCAAAAGCAGATAGTATATATTAAACAAATTGCTTTGACAAACTGGCTGTTTGCTTATAACGCCTCTTCTGTTGTGTCTTCCTTGGAGAAAAATAAAGGCACGCAGAAAGCAGTTGAGGAATGCTGCTCGCTGAAGTCCTAGCAAAGTGCCTCCAACATGTTAACACACAAGCTAAGGACCTGGAAGAGGCTGTCACAAATTCCCAAACTGCTTTTGTGCTCAAAACATTTTTAATTCAGACTTTTTTTCCCCACTGAAAAGAACAGAAGCTTTTCCTGGGCTTAAGGTTAACTACAACTGTATTGACTGTGCTTGCATTTTCACAATAACAAATTGCCTAAATTTGTCTAAATCCAAATCCCTCATCAGCCCAAGTTTCTCCTCCAGACCCCTATCTTCCCTACACCACCTCTGAGGACCCTCATTGCTACCAGAGCAATTCTGCGTGTAAACAGGGTTAAGAATCAACTTTCAAAGTAACATAAAGTAGCCTTAGGAGGGCTCTCTTTTTCCAGGTAGCTGCACAGACACTGATTTTTGCTGTGAAAAAGTGAGCCCAAGGCCGTGCTACCAGAGTGGAGCTTACAGAGAAAATTTTGCCTCGCTTTTGGCAACCATCAAGCCTGAGGTGCTGAAGCTCCCTTCACATCAGGATGAGATTTCACTATGTGCTTCAAAGGTCTCTTAGCTGTCCATATTTTTTATTGCCCTGTTCTTCCTCTCAAGGTGTTCATGCATTCAAACAGCACTTTAATTTCCCCGAGTTTTTACAAAACCAGGCCAGGGGAAAATTAAAGTTCTTGTGCATAATGCAACTACAAAACAGACAGCAGCTGGTAACACAGCTGGTACTGTGCACTAAGAGCTGCTGTCACGAAAGTCTCTGCATGTGTCACTCTCGCAGCGCCACCAGCAGCCGACATGTCACCACTTACAGGCTCCTTGAAACAGAAAGCTCTCAGACTGCCCCCAAACTCCACAGCCTCCTCTCCTGGGAGCAAATACCAGTTTGCTGTGGTGATTTTTTCACATGTCCATCTCATCAGAGTAGGAATAAGTCTGGGGGAAAAAAAAAGAAAGAAACTTCCTTCACATAAAGCATTGGAAGAGGGAAAAACTGCAGCTCGCTGCCCGGAACACATGTGTCCCCACAATGGGGCTAGGGACGAGCTAGGGATGACTGTGTCCCACTGCAGCTGCTTCCCAGGACAGGAGCCGCAGGTGACGTTCAGCCCAAGAACAATTTGTGCCTTTGAACACCCTGGCCGAGCACCGAGGATATCTAATGACGCCTTAGGGCTTTAAAAGGGATAAAGCTTTGCGAGGCAGAGGCAAGGGAAGCTGTTCCAGCCTGTCTGGAGGCGTTTCTAGCATTCCCTGCACGTGCCACGAGGCAGTGAGCAGGCTGAAGCCTCGTTCAGCGAGAGCTAAGCTGGAAAGAGAAGGTTCTTAATGCTACAGTCACACTCACCCTGCAGCTAACGCACTCCGGACTCCCTCCACTGAAGACGCAGAACAAATCTCACCCACCTTTCCATCCCCTCAAGTCATCCCAAGGGAGGTCGCAGCAAGAGGCCTTGCCCAGGTGCACGGCAAACGTGGGGCAGAGGGAGACCTGTCCGGGCAGACCGCTGCCCTGAGTCACCAAACCCCGTCTGACTCCCAGCGACGGCCGTTACAGCAAGTCTCCCACGCGCTGCACTTGAGCGCTGAAGTTTTAGTCATAAATGAAATACTTACCGAGACTTAACGAGTTTGCAGCCAGATGCTCTTGGCCAGGACATGTCCTCTGCATCCCGCTTCCCAACGCTCACATGCCTAGGGAGAGCAGTCACATTAGAGCGGTTCTGCAAGAGGAGGCAGCAGAATTCCCTACTGTGCTACAGCCTACTCCTTCCACACAACTGCATATGACTCAGAGCAGCTCCTCTTTTAACTCCCCGTTTCTTAGCAGGGAATGCACTTACCGTGTTAGTTCCAATTACACGTTGAAGTTGCCTTCCCGGGAAGCTGTGTAGGTAGAATTCACACAGTTGCACTGTCCGAGCAGCCAAAGCAAGAGGTAACTCGCTGCAGATCCCAAACCAGGTGCTAAAAGACACTGCAAGGAGCTGACCAGCCCTCTGCTGAATTTGTGCATCACAACATGCCAGAGGAACCTCAAGATGTTAGTGCCACCAGGCACACAGTAATACCGGTCACCATACCAGTATTGAAAAGGCAGAATTACAGACCCACTACACTAGAATTAATCATTACTGCCCACGTACCAGGAGGGCTGCTCTACAAACTGTTTGCAGCGCTGACAGTGGTGACAATTGCCTCTTGGGAGGACACGCTGCGAGAGGCTTTTTCCTCCTTGCTGCCCCCGCTCCCCAGTTTTTTGCACACTAAAGATTTCCACAGAAATAAGAAATCCAGCCTACCAAGCAGGGGAGGACTGGGCAGGAAAGGCAGAAAGAGGAACCCCCCGTGCGTGTCATACATCCCCCCATGCAGTACACATGCACCAGTAAGTCACACCAACACCACAGTTTTAGAGAAACATTTATTACAGGGTTGCAGAATTTATGTCAATATAAAGTCCCTTATTAAAACTCTCAAGTTTATTAACTGCAGGACACTAACTCTTCCTTAACTTCTGCTGCAGCTTTCAAAAAAAAAAATAGGACCACGACCCTTGACTGCAGGAGTAATGCTACTTGCTCATAAAAAGTTGATCTAAAAAGATTGTATAAGCCAGAGTAGTTTAAGTTTACAACTACAGTCACATTCACAAGTGGGCTATACCAGAAGATATTCTTGAAATAGGAACCTACAAGATAAACGAATTCATAACCAAAAATACTGACAAGCCTTAAGGGTAACTCCATCCAAATCTAACAACTAAATACCACAAAACCAAACAAATGTATAAGAATTAAGTGTAAGCTTGGGGAAGGTTCCAAATATACATACGAATTCAATACAGTAATTGCACAAAATGAAATAAAGCAATGTTAGAGGTTTATGATCACTGAGGTTAGATTTTACATGCTTCACACATGGAAGTTAAAATAAACCTTTAACGATATTCATCAGAGTTGTTTTAGCCAGGAGACCGAGTGCAGAGCTATTCTACAAAACTACACAAAATGTGCAAACCACAGATTATTAATACATTACTTGTTCTGTGAAAGTTAAGGTGAATAGAATTGGTTTCAGCCAAGAAATTGGTTAACTTTTTTATATATATATTTTCCTGCCATTCCCAGATTTTAAAAATCAAACATTCAATGAATAAACTGATATTACCCTTCTCAACTGAACCTTACTCAAATTTAAGTTTTACAAGAAAAAAAACTAAAAATATTGTTATATCAAGAATTAAAGAAAGCTGAAATGGTGACTTTGTTTTTTGTAATATAAGCAATACACAGAAAATGCATAAGGCTTTTGATTATCACTGCATGTTTTAATTTAGAAGTCAAGGTCTAAAGCTCAGACTTCTCAGTGAGGGTGTGAGGAGTCGCTTCCCATTCTGCGCCTTTCACTGCTGGCAAATCTTTGTTTCAACAACAAAGGAGTTTTCAAAGTGTCTGATTGAATGACAGTTCTCAGCTGAACGCTTCTGCAGACCTGGGGATGAGAGGAGATGAGAGCCTAAGTGAAACAGATTGATAAGTTCTTAACAGGAAGCATTTATCAGTTTTTAGATGCTCAAGAAGAGCAAACAGATAAAATCACTGTGTACAGCACTTTCTTTCTAAGGCTGCCTATGGGTTTGGCTATTAGACAGCCCCCCCATTTTCAAGAGGGGCTAGATACAAACAGGGTCAAAACAATCTACAAGTTACAGCCTGTTCTAGCAGCCTGGCACCATCTTCCTGAGGGAGGAGAACACGAAGCAGATGGCTCAAAGCACAGTTCCCCATAGCCCTTTATAATCACAAAGGAAAGGGAAAACAAAGCAGACAAACTGCAGGGAAGAGTTAAGAGCTGAGAGGAAGCAGAAAGAGCCAGCTCTTATCAGGACTTTTCTTCCTTCCTATGTGTTAGCACGGAGCACATTTCTCCATGGCAGTCTTCATCTTGAAGCGAGCCCTGTGATGATCTGCCTCCCACCTTCAAGACCTCACTGAATTTCTCACAGGATATTTAATCTGTGTTGGAACACGCTGAATTTGACACGGTTTACCTCTGCCAGCTGTGAGTTTTTGATAGCAGGCAAGAAGTCTTGTAGTGAGGCAAGCTGATCAACGCAAGCTTGTTGAAATAAGCAGACTACTCAGAGCAAGCAGCGGAAGCTCTCCATGGAAGTCTACAAGCACTGGAGCTTAAAATAAACCCTGCAGGGCACTGTTGTACTGTATCAAAACGAGTAATAGTTGTACTATCCTTCAGTTCATCACTATCTTAATGTCAGCACAAGCAAAGAAGAAATTTCCAGTGGTTACGTAAGGGGGTATGGATCTGAACAGGTAGGATGAATTGTCCAGTCTCATGGATGCTTCCATTACATCTCCTGGGAATTCTGGCAGAACCACCCAAAGTCATACTGCTCTGACAGGCAAATCTATAAACTACAAAAATCCAAGAGCCAGCACAGCACCAGACAGCAACTAAAGAGAAATCCAGTCTCAAAGGCAAGAGGAGCCTTGTGCCTGAACAGCTTTCCCCTCAGCAGTGGACTTTCATTTGGAGAGAGCTTTTTTCCAAGGGTAAACAAGGTTAGTTACAGGAAAGAAACTGTACCCGGGGCATTATTCATTTACTAGACAGCATTTCTGCAGAGGTATTCTAGAAGTCATTTCCTGTGCAGTGAGGATGCCAGAAACACAAACTCAGGTATGCCAGAGCAAAGGAACTCATATTTTAAGAAAACACCATAAATGCTCTTCACAGCACTGTCTGTAGACTGCAGTCTTTCAACAGCAGCAATCAATTTGCTGTTGGGAACATCTGAGCACTTCAAAAAAGACACCACAAACACGTCTCTCTTCTAGAAAGGAGGCATTTACTGTTTCTTCACCTGCCTTACACTGTTTGCTGTGCAGCAGTGCACGGGAGCAGCGAGTTAAGCTCCCATGTACAAAGCTTTCCCTCTAGTAATAGGATGTGGCCTCCAGGGAACAGCAGACACAAGTTCAGACTCCACAAGCTGTAATTGGGCTGAGGAAAATCCTGCCCAGGAGTCTAGTAGGAAAAACAGAAGCAGAGAGTTCTGACGAACCAAACATTTGCATTCTGAAAGCCAATAAGTGACAAAGGATTAGTTTGCTATGTGTTCAGTGAGAGCAGCAGGCTATGAAATGCCTCGAGAACTTTACTGAAGTAAAATTTACAGCATCATCAGATTTTCATATTCCAGGCCTCCTTCCAATATGTCAAGCCACTGACACATCAAATTTAATCCTGATGCAACTAGCCTTTTCACAGACATGCAGGGGGAAGGGAGGGGAGCAGACAAGGAAGAAAAGCAACAGCATAAAACCTCCTGTGAAGTGCTCTTCCTCTTTCAACACAGAGGTCTGCTCTAGATGTCCAACTTTTCAAAGCAAGTGAACCAGAAGATAATCCTTTCACTTGGCGTTCATGTAACCCACTTTTAGACAGGACAAAGATAGAATAAGCTATCCATCCTACAATGACTCATAATCTGATTATCTGAATTTGAGGGCCAAACCAAGACTTCAAGCCAAAAGAAAAGAAAAAAAGAAAAAGAAAAGATAGCAATAGACTTAAGATGAAGTTATGTTTGAGCACATAACTACTATTTTGAATGAAGTTACATATTCATACCTGGCATGATATGCTGAAGGCGCACAGATTTCCAAAATCTTTGATTTTATTTTTTCATTTATCCCTTCCCTCTTGCAACATGTATTTCTTTTACTGATGAAAACTTACCCATCATCTGGTCTCTACGCTGAAGTCTGAAGGTCTGTTTTCCAACACAGAGTTGGTAAATGAAGACACCCAAGTCAGACACATTATTTATCTCCTCTGTAACCACCATTTCTTCACGGACCAGATAAGTCTGAGGCAAGTATGAGCCAGTCTAGGAGGAAAAGAAGTCTTGATATACAATATTCTGCCAACAATAAACTAATAATCACTACCATTTTCTTTGCTTTGGAAAGGTTTGAGACCCTAGATGTCAGTCTTCCTTCATTTTAGTGTAAACACTATGCTGCATACCAAAGAAGTTAAAAACTGACCAAGGCAGTTTCAAACAGCCGCAGTTAGAGTGAAGTTAACATTGCTCACTTCACATAAAGCAAACATTAACATAGCCAGTTTGTATTTATTTGGCTGCAAGTATCGTAAAGGCTGCAGTTAAAATTAAAGAAAGTAAATAAAAGATCTCTTCTACAGTTTTTCAGTAGTAGAAGCATATTGACCAAAACACAGAATTCAGTCTACGGAAATTTGGTCTCCACTAAAGATGAAAGCAGTACTGAAATGACCACGCATCCCTCCCAATCTCAGCACCTGAAAGATGTTGGTCGTGGGACTGCATTTAAAGTTTGTCTTTATGAAAAAGGAGAGGGGAGGGAGGGAAAAAAAAAGTGAGAAAGCGGAGCTTCCCTAAGCAGGTTAATGCTGATGCTACCTGATCTAGCTTAGGTGTTGAGCAGTCCGCAATGACTCTTTTGAAAAGTACATTTGACAGACAATAGCTCAGCATCACAATGAACCGGGAGTAGCAGCAAGCTCCATCAGCCTGACCCATAAGATTTTTTTTTTTTTAAAGAAAACTCTGTTCTAGTCATTGAAAAATGAATATCTATGGAGAGAGTTCATAACTATGATACTACTAAAACAGAAGAATAAGCTAACACCATCATTTTTATTAAAGCTCTTATAGGGCAAGTGAACTTCCTGGCAGTAACTTTCAATGGTATATAGAGATTTATCACATTCCTTTATAATAGCAAAAATCATCTTTATTAACTAGCTGCTTTTAGCTTTCATAAAGCTAGGTATTAATGAATGTATTAAGCATGAATCTACTCAGCAGAATGGGTACTGACAGCTGGCCTTACGCTTCAACACAGCGACTGAGACAGGGGATTATGTACTTTGATGTCAAAGAGGACTGTTACAGTAAGAGATTGTAGATAGGTTAAAAAGTAACATCCAGAATTCTTTAAAGGGATCTTCCTAGCCCAGCTGAACAGTTCCTACATACCGCAAGCTTTGCAAAGAGATCCATCAAGTTTCTGGGTGGCATAACTATGGATGTGTTCAGAGGAATCACGTAGCAGTTACCCAGTTGCAAGTCAAGATACGCTGTCAAAAGCTGTTTCAGTGAGGAAAAAAAATGAAGAGTTTTCCATTAACTGTGGTCTTTGTTTGACTTTCAGAGTACAGTTCTACAAGGTCTAAGAAGGAAGCTTAAAAACTACTGCTTATGCACAGGCAGTATCAAAATATTGAGGAACCACCTCAGTACATGCACTTGTTACTATGGTTCCAAACAGAGCCGTTATAGCTCTGGTTTATGCAACAGGACTTCCGAATGGGAGTGACAGCTGACTAAGCTGAATGTGTCAGTCCTTAACAAGAGTCAAGTTCATATTAATACAGAGAAAGTATTCATGTGTTTTCATAACTGAAGTGGTCTAATCAAGCAAAGTGCAAATTAAAGGTATCCTAATGCAGAAAAGCAATAATTCTCTGGAAACAGTTCTTTCAGACAAGTGTTAAAGTCTCTAGGAATTCACTTCAACATCCCCACCGAGTACCAAACTAGCAAAAATAAAGTTACCAATACATATCCATTGTTTTATTGTGACTTTGTCCTTAGCCAGAATCACCTGAAGCTCTTAAATTGTCCAAATACTTTAAATTACAGCAAGGTCCTGCAGGCATTGCAAATACAGAAGCAGCTGGTCACTCTGGCATTTCATGCTATTGCCAAAAGGCAGCGTGTACAGAGCTTAGTTCTGGCATCTTTACAGTGGTTGTATCTGCAGCTCCAAGTCTGCTTCATAAACCACCCGAGGAGTTTTTACAGAGAGGCTAAGGGTAACCATTAGTGCCATCAGTGCAACCTCAATAAAAACATTAAACCAAAGCCAGACACCGCCCATCCTGGCTTTAGAGAAGCCACATGTTACCAACAGCATTTCTGATTTCTAATTTTAGCCACTTTTTAAAACAATTTTAATTCATTTACTTTGAAGAAGGTCTCTAGACTTGTTTGGAATTCTAAACTTGGCAATAACACGAAGCCTGACAGTCTTATACCAAATCCACGGTTTTGTTCTGTTTCCTAGTTCAAGTTTACAGGGTTCTCTTTCCCCCAGCTTGAATTAAATAAATTATTAACCACGTGATGTGTCACTTTCAGATATGCTACTGGCAACAATTTTTAAAGTTGCGCAGTACTGAGCTCCATTAGCCTGAAACAAATCAGAATCACGGGGGTGGGAACTTCCCCATTTTTCTCCTAACACTCCTTACTTGCAGGAGCAGAGCTCCTCTTAGAGAATTAAAACGGCACTTTTCCAACAGTCAGGTCTCCCCACACTTAACCTAAGGATCCTTCTCCCCTTCCTCCCACCCCTATTGCCACCCACTCTGCAGCTTCCAACTGAGATTCAGTGACTGGCACTGCCTCGCTGTGCTCACCCTGTCGAAGTCATGGACGATGGCCGCGGGATCGCTGTCGGAGAACTTGGGGACGGGAACATCAATGATCGCTATGTTATCATCTTCCCGGATGTCAGCTTCTTCAGCAATGGGGAGGAAATAAGGTTCTACTGCTCGATCCCGATTCTCGCTTTCGGCATAACACATTTCACCACGATACACCTTATGCTAGAAGCAAGAGAAAGCCAAGCTTTTTTTAAAGTTTTACTTTAAAAGTGTATTTCCACCACTAATGTCTTGAAACCATGTGGGGGTCCATGGCACCTGAAGCTTGTCTAACAGCCACAGCAGCCCTCAGATATCTATTAAAAGTTACCACCATGATACAAATTCTTACACTATAGTTACACTCTTTTGCTTTGGTGATGCTGTAGTAAAAGCGAAGATTTGCATTACCCTGGGCATGAAGTACTTGTAGATGCAGGCTCCACCGACGACAACTCCTGCCAAGATGAATGCTAGACCCAGCAGAGTCAACAGACATCTTCCTGATGAATTTTCACTTCCATGTGTGGCAACTTCTGGGTCCTTTAAAGAAAAGAAGGAAACACAGAAGATGCAGTTGCTTTAAAGCAAGTTCTTACTGAGTGCTTTACTTTGACCTACAACGCTTCTCACTGCATACCTCACAGAAACGAGCTAAGCTTCATAACAAATACTTCCACAAAACATTTTTATGATCTATCAAAATGATTTTTCAACAGCACAGAAAGAGGAAAGTCTGACTTAAGAGTAACCTTTCCAGATAAACCTCTATCCAGATCTAACCAGAAATTAATCTTGTTTGAAGAGAGGTGCAAGAATTTTATAAAACTGTAACAAAAGAGAGAAAGCTACAGTCACAATATAACATTACCAAGGTAATATTTGTAGGGCAAGGTCATTTAAAAGTACACAGAGTGTTTGGGTTCTTTCTCAAAGCCTATTTCCTATCCTCCTCTTACTATCACACAATAAGATAACACGACTTTTCCTCATAAAGCTGGACTATCAGAAAAAGATAATGATATTGTGACCTGGTCTATTAGCTGGAAAAAAAACCTCACACAAGTCAAACGTTCAGGTGGTTTTGGAGCTTGTAATATGCACGAATGAAGATAACTACAGAAAAGAAATACTGGTCAGACTGAGTCCAACCTCCAAAATATACTCAAAGAAGTCCTCAAAGATATAGTTTGTGTTATACTCTCTCCCATAGCTTCAAAATTCTCTTCCTCCCACCCAAGTACCTGGGAGGTTTTGCTTTTAGCAGCCTGAACTTGAACTCTTTAGTGACTTTTTTTCCTTTACTGTTCTGCTAAATAGCAGATGACTCCATCCAAGTGAAACCACTACTAGTACTGTTAAGTAACACAGGGATCACTTGTGCAACACTGATTGCAAAGGTGGTGGTGGTGGAGTCCGAATGGCAGGCTGTAATGTCCCTCTAGTGCTTTAGGCGCCTCTCTAGCCTTCTGGGTGCAAGGCTGAGACAAGCGATACTATCAAATACAAAACAGGCAAGAGAGACATTCACCTGGGCAGTAAACAGTCTTTCTGTGTCTCAAGATAGATGAAGGTGGGTGTGGAAGCAGCAAGCTTTTGGGAAACCTTGGTGCTCAGCTCCCTACATCCCTTTAATGATCTGCAACTACTGTACTTAACAGCTTTCCAAGGTCTGCTCTTTTTACTCAGCATAAGGACAAAAATAAGTTTTATGAAGTAGTAAGATCTTTTTAATGTTGCTCCTAGAAGCAATATCAGGGTTCAGCACAGCAGCCTCCATGTCCATTCTTAATTTAGGTGTCACTATTGGCATTTCTGTATGAGGTGATATATAAGGGACTTGTGACCACGACCCACCACAGCATTATTAAAAAAGGCTATGCATAATTCTAGGCTTGGCAAGACACNGACAAAAATGAGTTTTATGAAGTAGTAAGATCTTTTTCTTTATGTTGCTCCTAGAAGCATTATCAGGGTTCAGCACAGCCGTCTCCATGTCCATTCTTAATTTAGGTGCCATTACTGGCATTTCTGTATGAGGTGATGTGACCACGACCCACCACAGCATTATTAAAAAAGGCTATGCATAATTCTAGGCTTGGCAAGACACAGCAGGGCCAAATTCAAACTTATCAACTGTATGAACACTTAAGACAAAAAACAACCTACATTTAGTCAAAGTCAACACTCCCTTGGTCTCACATCCTCCAAGCAACAAAAAATTGATGGTTCAGCAAGACACAGGCATCTGCTATTGGCTGGAGTCCGTCAAAACAAGCTAGTTTCAGGTCAGAATTCTGTCATATCTCTGTGCCGTTACATGGAAACAGTGGGGTTTTTTTTAGATATTTTGCTTGTAAGATCAAGGCTAGGACTGTTCTCTGCATATTCTGCCATCTCCGTCTACACCTTGCAGCTATTACCTGCCTGATGTATCGTTACTCAAACACAACAGTCTGCGACAAATTCTGGCAGCGCAGCCTTGCTAGCGCTCAGATGATGCGATGATGTCCACATGCAATTAGCTGTGCTTGCACTACACTAATTTCAAACAAAGCAGAGCTATTTATCAAGTTCGGAAGCGGTGCACGAAGCCAGAATTTGAGAAGAGCACAGAGAGCTGGTCAGTGAAAACAACACCAGCATTCCCCTCCAGGAGGGTACACGGCCACAGCTTGAGAGCCAAACTGCAAAGGCAGCGCAGTTCAGAGTGGGGTAGTAACATGCAGAGCAAGTTAGCAATAATAAATGAGAGAGAGGGAGAAAAAAAGGAACAAAAAACCCCAACAACTTGTGCTAACATCTGCAGCTAGCCCGAGAGACACTGTTGACACAGTCAATTCCAGGAGAGCATTCTGCAAACTCAAGTGTTTTGTGAACATTATCTGGTGCATTTTTGCTGCGCTGTTTCGGCCAGCACGAGCCATCGAACTTGTTTGCTCTGCTCAAGTATCCAGGGGCGGAGGCAGAGAAGAGAGTCATTAACAAGCACTAAAATGAGTTTGTCTTTGGGCAGAACTGCGAACTTGATGTTTACACGCAATTCTAAGCCCTGAAGTCGGGGCAAAGAGTTCAGTGACAGGCACGTACACACAGACTATTGCAAAAGGCACAAGAAAGCAACAGGAATAGCTGCTCTCCTCATTTTTGAGCCTACCCTGAAGACACAAGAAGGGCATGAAGCTCTGTGTGTGTGTGTGTATATATGTATATATTTATATGCTTAAAATTTGTACCTTAGAGAGCTAGTAATAGTGTGTCTAGCAAAATGCTGCCTCAAGAGCCATTAAAGGGTTTGATCTACATTAGACTAGCCAGAATAACCTTTCAAAACTTAACTTTGTCCTGCACCAACACTGGATCGCGCTTCTGCCCTCTCCTCTCGCTCTCTTAATGAACACAGCAACACCAGAATACAAGATCCCACCGAGCAACATCACCACGCTCTGCTCTTTCCCTCTTTTAGGGATTTGCTATTTTCAGAGGGGTTTTGTGAGCTGGGAGGGCGCCTGCTTGCACCATTAGGAAAAGGGGAAGTTTCCAGGAGCAGTTTTTGCCGTTGGATCCATCCCACCTCCTCTCGGGCCGCCGTTTATTTACCTAGAGGCTGTCAACAGACCCGACAGCGTCCACAGCCCCGCAAACCTCCACAAACAAGGTCTCCGCACGAATTTAAAGAGCTCGGTTCAAGCCGGCAACATGACAACCCGCTAGGAAGGAAGAGCCAACTGCAGCGCACTCGGCTGCGACTCTATTTAAATCCCCTCTTAAGGGTTTATTAGTTTAAGCTCGCTGCCCACAGGGCCTCAGAGCTTTAACCCGCTCCGTGCCCAGCCGCAGAACAGCGGTTCTGGGGGGA
>VWPW01012878.1:26853-42541 GCA_013389825.1 Crypturellus undulatus
CGCGGCGGCCGCCGCCAACTGCGCCACGGCCGCCGCTGAGGCGAGAAGATGGCGGCCGCCTCCACCCCCCCACACACACACACTCCCCTCCCCCGCCGCCTCAGCCTCAGCCGCCGCGCGGCCCTCGCGGCGCTGCCCGCGCACCTTGTCGGCCACGAGCGCCTCGGCCGCCTCCTTCTTGGGCTCGTCCTTGTGGGCGAAGGGGGAGTTGAAGGCGATCTTCACCATGGCGGCGGTGCTGCGCTGCGCCCGCTCGAGCCGCCGGCAACGGGAGCAAGCGGCGGGGACGGCGCGAGGGACGGCCCCGCCCCCGCCCCGAGGCCCCGCCCCCCAAGTGGGCGTGGCCTGACGCCGCTGGGCGGGGCGCGTCACAGAGCGCTGAGGGAAGGGGGAGCGACGCGGGCGCCATGGCGAGGTCTGAGGGGGTGCGCGGCCCTTCGCAACGCTCGGAATGATAAAATATAACCCTATATAAACCCTATATAAACCCTATGTAAACCCTGTATAACCCTATATAAAATATAACCCAAATAACCCTACAGTGAGTGGGAGGAGGAGGGAAGGGGGGTGTGACAGAATGAGGGTGCTGCTCGTTGCAGCTTTCTCTTTTCACAGCAGTCATTATGCAATCACACGTTCAATATTATGTATTTATGCAGGGATGGCGATGCTCACGAGTGGAAAGGGAAAGTTCCTGAAGCAAATCCAGTGGGGTTCATGGAGCTGTGTTTTGCCCAGCCGTTGATACCCCTTCTCTTAAAAAAGAGGCCCTCGGGAATCTCTAAAACCCATAAAAATGGACAAAACTTCACATTTTAATAACTCCAAGGGGATGAAAGCTGCATCTGTTAGACTGGAACTTTCATAGTGAGGAAAGTCGCTCTCAGTGTCACTGGGGTTGGGCTCTGCAGCTCTAGAAAGGAAAGTGGTTTTAGGCCTGGTGCCTCCACTATTGAGCTGTTAAGTTGAATATTACATTATCATACACAGCTGTAATTAAACCGAGCTAAACACTATGCAAATACTGCAAGACATAATTTTTCTAAGTGTAAACAAAATGCAGGCCGCATTCCAGCACTCGGAGCGTGTCCCTGTTTCCCCAGGGATGCAACATCCCTGTTTGCATGCAAGAAAAGGCAGTCGCTGCCTGTCAGGTTAGTAAGAGCTTTGGCTTCAGTCTGTTTCCACTGACTTTCTTTAGTAACAGAAAACACTTTTGCTTCATTTCACCAAAAAATAAAATAAATAAATATAAACCCTACAAATCAGTTTTCATTCTACCTGTTTTAGCATGCTAGGAAGACATTAAACCATCAAAGTCCCTAAACACAGATTTTAAATGAGATCAGTGAAGCTTCCTGTATGGTTGTTAGAATATCCATACAATGGCATTTTATCCATTTTATGAATATTTTAGTACCTTAAACTAATACAATTACCTTATGCTTAAACAAATGTACTTTGTCTGCCAATTGCCCAGCACTCTTATATGGAAAAGAAAATGCCCAGTTTTCATGCCAGGATATAA
This sequence comes from Crypturellus undulatus, assembly GCA_013389825.1. Lineage (NCBI taxonomy): Eukaryota > Metazoa > Chordata > Aves > Tinamiformes > Tinamidae > Crypturellus > Crypturellus undulatus. The sequence goes on from VWPW01012878.1 coordinate 28,382, forward strand.
AACTCCACAGAGAAAAAGCAAGGACTCTTGCATTTAATCAAGATTAGTGTCTATATGCGCAGCTTGTTCACTCTGCGTTGTATGGTCTGTTGCAAGGGATAGATGCACCTCAAAAATGTGAAGTTTTCTCTTATTACCCAAACTCATTGAATTTGCAAATCTGGAATTCCCATGAAATTCATTGTGATATCGTTTGATGTTTCTACTTGTAGCACCTGCCAGATGTAAATAAATTAATTATTTTAATCTGTTTAAACTTCCTCAAAATGTGCAGTGTCCAGGTGAAGGATATTCTGGTGGCACCAAACTATATTTCCTGGCATTACACATCACATTACCAGCTCGGCCAGTAACTTCTCCCTTCATATGAAGCTGCTTCTGTGTCGATTACATTTTGTAGAGCAGCTGCAGTATGAAGCAGTGGGTCTGGGAAGATGTATGGACATAAATTCAGGCTTTTTTTTTATTAATTTTCCATCCTGAAATCAGCAACCTATTCTATCAAATAACTATTAGAGACCTGGCTTCCATACAGGGACTCTGGGTGATTTCACCACTTTGCCTGCAAAACCTTTTTGACTCAACCTCATAATTCAGGCCCAAAATATATGAAACTCCAATGCCTGCAAACAAGTGCACCTACTCTTTCAAATTCTACAGTATCTTTGATTTGCTTTCTTGTTAAATACCCTGTGCTTTGTTTACAGTATTTACTCTGAGATCCTCTTTATCACCTTGAGAGGGGATTATCCTTTCATCCTAATTATCCTTTTAATCTTTATAGTGGCTGTAATGTTAAAACAACACTGCTGTAATAGCTAACGAATATATAGGCTACACTGACTTACAGACTAGAGGAATTTGGCCAAAAATGTGTGAACTGGCACGTGACAGTGGCTGTGACAGTGCCTTTATGCCAACTTGCAGAGGGCTGAGAACCGTGGTCCTTAAAACCAATACTAAACGTAAAAACCTCCCGTTTTAGTACAAGTGCTGAAGGAGTCCAGACAGTCTAAGAAGATACTAAAGAACAAGGTTTATAAGGTGAAGTAATACCATTTATTGGGCCGGTCGCTGATTCAGTAAATAATGCCATTTCAACCATCGTTTTGATTAAGCTACATAGCGCTAAAACTAATTTTAAATGTACAGAAGGTTTTTTTTTAAGGATTTTACTGTACATTTTAGAAAACACAGACTTCAAAATTAATTGATGTTTATTCTGCCTCCCTTACCTCAGTTGTTTCAATGTATGTCAGGAGAAAACGTCTTTATGTCTTGGGAATAATACCATGCTTGTTGCCGTTTGTAAGGAATTCTCTGGCTTTGGAGTGGGAGGTGCTATATATATGCATAATCTCGAGCCCCAGACATTGCTGTAATTCCAACAACAACTGCAGCCCGGCAAGGCGTGAGCTAACCCATTATCTTTCTGCACTCTTCTGCAGCTTAATTTTAAGCGTATGTTTAAGTTGTTGGGTTAAGAGCTGGATCTGTGTCCGTACGTGAATATTGAAGTGCCCAGCAGGGACTTGCCATCCCCAATGCTCTTCACACGGCAAGTTTATACCCACAGTGACTGTCTTGTGCTAAATACAGGTACAAAGCATTGCACAGTTGAGCCCAAAGCCATATCAAGGTAGCACACGCATAGAAACAATAATTAATATGTGCAATTAAGAGTTTAAAATATACACGAATTCCCTGAATAGGATAATTCCCAAAAGACAGACAGCAAAAGGAAACAAAACTACATGACGTAGGACTATTAAAAATGAAAGAGAAACTACAAGGGTGATTGCATTTGCCAGGGGAGTCCTTCAGTTTGTTTATATTTATGTAGAGGTCTGAACCACTTTTTGCTTTGAACTTTTTCCATCCCTTTTCTAAGACTTCCTCCTCCTTCACGTGCTCAGGCTGTTTCCTTTGCTCTCGGGCTCTCATATTCTGTCTTCCCCACTTCTCTCCCAGGGATCCTGCTCCTTTCCCTTTACATCTCCTACCTTTCTACCTTACTCTTTTTTATAAGATTATTGGTGAGGAACTGATCCATATTTCAGACTATGAAACTATCATGCTGAGAGCTTCCTATATAAACTTTTTGAGAGGAAAAAATATTCCCACTGAATTGTGGTGAGTTTGGACCTTGAACTAAGGATATCTATTTCTGGACAGCGATTACTGTATTCACTCCCTTACTGCCCAGAGTGCTTTTCTGTGTTGCAACATTAGATTAAGATCTGCACTGAAAAAAAGTATCCATTGCTTACTTATATTAGTTGCTCATTGCAAAACACTGTGACAAGAATGGAAAATAACCTGCCAGGGGAAAGCTACGATTCCTTTTCTCCGTATGTAGTGACAAACTACAGGAGTGATAGGTGGAAAAGGGAGGCCGAAGGAGCCGGAGAAGAGGCGATTCCTCATTAAACGACCAAGCCCAAGCGTTTCCTATTGCTGCGCTCAAACCGAACCCTGATTAGGACTCAGCTGCCCACGCAGCAATTGCTTCACAAAACAGAATTCCACAAGGAATTCCAGCAGTCCGGAAAATCTGCAGAGCCAGCAGCACGCCCAGGACCATGAGCACCCGAATTACGGGAGCAGAGTCGCCTCTGGTGTAATGCCAGGGAAGTAAGCAGCGTTCCAGCAGGGAGATACTGAGGATGCAGAGCCTTGGCAGCTCTAAAAAAGCATTGGCAAAGACTATTATTATTGTTAGAGAAAATCCAATTAACATTCAGAGCTCGGACTAGCATCCCCTGACCGGATACATGTGTCTGGCCACGGATTGACTTTTCCCTTTGCATCGAGGGGTGTCATCGCAGCGGTCCTGCTCGCTGTCCTGCTTGATGGCACCGTCCCCAGGTTCACGTGTTTGCGGCTGCTTTCCTCTCCTCCCCCTGCCCAAAGGGCTCAGTGACAACCGAGGACTTATCAGCGGCTGGTGCTTGTGAGACACCCAGAAAGGGGAAGGGGCTGGGGCTGGGGCTGGGGCTGGGATCCCTAGATCCCAGATGTTTTCTGGATGTCCCAGTTCCCACTTGCTCATCAGGGGCATCTCGCCAAAGCCCCGAGAGGCAGCACACGTCTCTGGGTGCACGCTCAGAGCTGGAGCCCACTTTGATGGCAAGCAGAGACACGGGGACATCTCGTTTGGCTGCATTTTTTGAAGCCGGGCTGCGTTTGGCCCCTGCTTCCCTACACATGGAGCTAAACCAGGGCAGCACCTATACCGCGGCCGTGGAAAGATGTTCCCGATAGCAGAGCCGTGCTGGCTGAGATCCCGAACGCCCCGACAAAGCTGGGCCTGGGCTGGTACGACTTGTTTGACTTGTTGCGCATGGTTTTGCTTTGCACTGGGCTGCTGTGGCTGTGCACGCAGGGGCAGCTCTTTCCTGGCATGGTGCAAACAGATGCATCAGTTAATCTGGGATTAATAAGGGGTTTATGGCCAGACAACATTCCGGTTGTCCGGAGTTCTCCTAGTTCCAAAGTGGTGTAAGCAGGGAGGCGGTCCATAAAGTCCGAGCACTGCAATAAGAGACTACAAAAGGCTTTGGAGCTGGGGTAAAAAATCAAAAGTGGATCCTGTAAAGGTTTTAGAATGGTTTTGTTGATCTTGCAGGAATATATTAGGGTCAGAATCAATAGCACAGAGTTAGTAGAAAAGCTGTGAGATGATTATACAACTCTGTCATGAGACACCTTTCCTGCAAATATGCACTTGTTTTTCTGTTATTTTTCTATCTGAAAAAGAGCAAGCATATATTTTAGATATCACAATAATATCACTAAGTCACAAGAAAATTCAATAATAAAATATTTTATCAATAGTATCTACTTACCAAACCTGAATTCATTAACGTTAACAATAGTGACCCTCCTGCTTGCTTTTGAGTGAGAGTTTACCAGTTTCTCCAGCCAGTTGCACTGTACTTTTACTTTCTTTTAACTAATGAAATAATATGAACTCTTAGAAAAGAAGCTCTTATAGAAAACGAAGATGCCTCCATACTCCTCTACTCTGATGCACCTTTTTAGTCGTTTTTTAGAGTGCAGGTGTCCCTTTCCATCAGCATGAAGCCAACACTGTCAAAAATAGAAATACCGCAGAACACCTGTCCTAACAGCAGCCTGTGGTGTAAATATTGTCGGTTAAAGTGATTTGTTGCTTCTTTTTGCTTTTTTTTTTCCAGATTGTAAGAGAAGTTGTGCAATAGGGTGCAGATTTTCTGTTAAGGAACAGCGCAGGTGACAGTGGTATCCTGATACGATGCTTATCTGTGGGCAGAGACTAACAGCTGTGAGAGGCAAAGCCTCAACAAAGTTGTGGTATGTGTTCCTGGGCGAAGATTAAAGCTCATTTTCTAAGATGTAAATGCCCAAGGCCGGCTTGAGTTTCCTCTTCACAATCCGGGGAGGAAGCAGCATACACACAGGCTTGATGCATATACACGATTATGCAGGCAGAACAGTCCCTAAACAATCTTTAAACTCTTTTTATCTGTTGTTTTTGTGAGTGTGGCTTTTGATTTTAATGGAAAGGGACTACTGCTCCTGCAGCGACTGAAAACTGCAGCTTTCACAGCAGAAGCTGCATCTGTTCGTACGATATCACATCACAGTACAGGAAAGAACTTGCGATACCTTCCTTTCCTGTTGCAAGAAATCTCTTCACAGAGTTTGTTTTCATGCCGAGACACCTGGTGAGGTTACAAGTCTTTGACGAGACCCCGGTCTGTGCTATTTTGGAATGTGTTGAATCTTCAGCAGGCAGCAGGGCAAAAAAAGTCCTCTTGAGGAGAGCGTTTCAGGACATGTTAATGTTAAAGCACTGACCTGATTTTGAGTTCACAGATTCATAGCAATTTGACTGGGGGGGACTGACCCTGTCAGTCGTTCAGTCCAACCTTCTGCTCCAAGGAGGACGATATTTACACCCAAAGTCCTGGCTAGGGCTGATGGTAGGATGCAGTTCTCAGAGAGTGCTCCGGGGATCAGTGGAAATAGTGACAGGACGTGAGTGAAACAGGGCTGTGTTCCTGCCCGCTGAGCAGTGCCACACGGGCTCTCCTCTACGGCACCGTTTCCAACACGGGCTCTCCTGTACGGCACCGTTTCCATTCCCTTCATGTCTTCAGGTCGTTCAGCCCTAATGATGCAGAGCAGATCACATTTCTGCTCATTTCTAGCTCTAGCTTCCTCATCATGCAGCTGAGCAGAGCATTAAAGACTGGGCCCCTTTTGTGCAAGCGAACAGATCTCTGTTGTTCCGCAGTTCAGTAGTTTCTCGGGATTGCAGTAGCTGTTCCTGGTGGCAGCGCTGCTGCCTGGACCCCTTCCAGGATGGTGACCATGCAGGAGGCCTCCGGGAGGAACCTCCCGCCGTCCCGAGTGTTTGCTCCTGCTCCAATGGGAATTGCATCGCGGGGATGCGCGGTCCCTGCAGTGCTTCCTCCTCTCTAACCCGGAGACAAGCTGCAAACAGGCAGCCGCGTCCCAATCCAGCTTCCTCTGCTGCTGTTTGCTGGGAATTCTCATGGGAATGCCTGCCTGAAGGGTTAGAGGGTCTTTACAACCTTGGTGGAAACAGCGTTTCTAATATTCTCTGAAGTGTTAGAGCTTCTTCCAGTGTTCACAGCCTCTGCTGTTGCCACGTACCTGTCACCTAGCAGGAAAGTTAATACATTTGCAGCTATCTGGGGCTTTCCCATGGGAGTGTTTCAATAACAGTGACCTTATTTCCAGGTTATTTTCTCCTCCTTTTTCCCATTTGGGCAGTGCATCGTCCCCCTACGGTGCCCTGCTTGTTCTGTGTTTGGCCTGGAGTCCACGCTGTCCCCAGGCCACATCTCTCACCATGACAAGTGTGCACCAGGAGAGTCCCAGGGATTCGGACATCTTTTCTAATATGAAAACATGCCAGTGAAACTAATCACAACATTGTAAATTCTCCTGCTTATATCCTGTACAGCTTCCTGGGAATAATAAATATACAGAGTATGCCCAGTAGATAGGTCTTTGCAATAGCATTTCTTCAGGGTGAGCTGCTTTCTTAGCCCTATTAGCAGATCTGTATCTGGTTAACTTCAAGACTTATTGGAAATTAATATTAACAGAGGCCAGTTTCCTCTCCAGTACTGCAACAGGAGCATGGACCGATAACTCAGCGCTCCCCTCGCGCTCTGAATTTCCTGGTTTCACTTAAAATTTTCTGCAATTTCACTTGAAATGCAGCCGGCGCAAGAGGCTGTACCAAAAGGGGCTGTTTTTCCATCTAAAAAAAGACAAAAAGGGCTCTGCAAGGGTGGGACGGGACGTGCGAGGGATTGCCCAACATCTGGATGAGGCGGGAGGGGTTGCCCAACAGCTGAATGTGGCGGGAGGGGTTGCCCAACATCTGGAGTCGCTGCAGGGCGGCAGGGGCTGCTGTCGGCTGCTCCTGCTCGTGCCATCCGGGAGCGAAACCCAAATCCTGGAGATTTGTTTCCTTTTTGTCCCCCAGAAGCCAAGGAGCAGGAGCTGGAGTTGCCCCCACTGGGCTTCTGGGTTGCCTTTGCTATTGCTTAGGTGCCTCTAGAGAGAAAACTCCAAAAAACTCCTTTCTTTCTTCATGGCTTTTCCACAGTAACGTCAATTAGAAAGACAGAAAACCCTAGGAAAACCCAACACCAAACAGATTGCTCAGGGCCTGCAGGCTGGAGGGAAGTGAAATAGCCAGCAAATACAAATAGGGCATTTTGTAGAAGTAAAACCTAACCAAAAAACGTGTGCTAGGCCAGAGAGATATCTATTTGAGAAGCATTTCATCATGGTTGAATAACAGGATGAGAAACAGGATTCATAGAAAAACACAGAAAATCTGAGAAAATTGAATGCATATATCTTTAAATGTGGGTTAATTTTCTTAAATAATAACCAAATCTTAAGCAACTAATTTAATCTGAAGGCTCCACCTTGTGGTGGAGTAAAGCAAAAACTCCTATTGCTAAACCTGCGTTTCTCATTTCTTGTTTTCTAGGAGTTTTCCTTTGGGATCTCAGTAAATCCAATGCTTCTTATTTGAAATCTGACTTTGAAGAATCTTTAATAAGGCTCAGGCGACTGCCCGAAGCAGCTGATTTCAGTGCCATTTCATCACTCTTGGTTGTCAAATTATGCATTATTTCATAAAAACAAATGAAAAAGCCCAAGAGCTGCTGTGCTGGCCCTGTCCCACCGGGAATGTCGTGGCCCTTCTCCGGCTGGATAAACCCTGGGTAACGGAGGGGAATCGCTCCCTTATCTTCCTCCCCTATGGCACATGTGGAATTGCGTCATCTTTTCTTTTACTAAATATAAACAAATATAAACTAAGGCCTGGTTCTAGTTGAAGCATTTAACAAGCCAAAATATTCTGTTTCATGCCCTTTTATTTTTCCCGTACCAGCTACATCTCTGCGTACCTAATGAATGCAGCATGATGTGGTATTAGGTTTAAAGCAGCGTTTTCCTGTTGCTGTTCCTTGCATGTTGGTTGCACCCATGGTGATCTTTGCAGGATATATTTACTTTAAGGAATTAGGTTGGTTGTCAGTGTGCCAAGTGGGCAAAAGCAGGCGATGCTTGGCTTGCTCTTGTACAACTACAGTTTCTGAAACAGGAACAACAAAAAAATCACTTTCACAAACAAAAAGTTAATTTCAGTTAATGCAGATCATTTTGAAATGAAAATGATACACACACATAAATGAATAGTCTTTTTTTCAGGCAATCTTATACTACCCTTTCTGTGAAGCTCAAGAGGCTCAAGGAAATCAAAAATGGGGGAAATGGGGAAAAAAGAGACCCATCTTTGGTAGCACCATGACAGCATCTGGATGCAAGTATCGCCACAGAGCATCCATAATGCTGCTGTGCTTATGCCCTTGCATCTACTCATATGAAACTATCCTGAAATTGTAGTCTTGGCACTGAGGAAGGTGAAATAGCTGTTTGCACAGTCATCTTCTTAATGCAGTCTTTTCTAAAATTGCATCTCCATCACTTTTCTCCTATTTGTTCTTAGCTATTCCTCAGCCTCTTGTAAATGAATTTGTTTTTTACACACTTGCCCACTTGCAGGTCCCTGGATTCCTGCAAAGCAACGTGCACAGGTTGTTGGTTACTTCGTCCTGCGGTCACTGCGCAGGATCCCGGGATTTGCCTTTGGGATCACACTGAAACAAACCGACTTTTTCTGACTGCATCATTATTTTGACTCTGAGAGCAATCCACCAAACACTCCAGTCAATACTGGGAATGGGCAGGTTTTTCCAAGGGAACATTTTTTCCAGCAGACACTTTGTTGTGAGAAAAATACATTGCGAAAGAGAAGAGTAGATGGGTTTTCCCTTCTCCCTCCTCATCCTCCTGCCACCACGGTCATCTCCTACCACCCGCTGCTCTTTTCCTGCCACTCCTCCCAGCTGCTGGCACATCTGTGGCTCCAGCATAAATCTGTGCTATTTCTGCTCTCAAACGAGCCTGTAGAATGGGGGGCGTTGCCATTTTGGGGGCAATTCCATAGGCAAGGGTTGCAAGATTCCAATTTTGATGCTTTGGCTTCCAGGGGGAACGTCTGCTGCCTCCAGAGCTGGATCTGACTCAGAGCCCGCCAGGTCCTTGGTGCTGTTATGTCACCGGCACCTTTCCTGGGATATCTGCTTGCTCCAAGGTTTGCAGCTCAGTCGCATTGGGTTGTGGATAAACCAGCAGGTTGTAATTACACATCAAAACCCCCCAAAATTGAAAATCCCACAACCACCGCCTGGTTCTCCTGGAGCTGTAACTTAATGCAAAACTCCTCTGTCATGCTCCATTTTCGAGCCCTTTTAGTCATTCCTGGCGAGTAATTAAAAATGGCTTATAACTAAACACCGGGGATGATTTCCGAAACGGCCGGTATTTATTTGCAAGGCTGGTACTTGTGTCACCGACCTGCTTAAGTGGTTCTGAAGGCTTGTATACAGGTTCCTTTTACAGCGTATTTGAAGTTTGTAATCCTGCTTAAACACACAAAAATAGGAAGGATTAACAAACTGCCACGCCGAGGCCAAAAGAAGACAGGGCTAAAAGCAATCAAGGGGCGGCCTGTGGGATGCATGAAATGAACTGGGGGAAAAGTGGAAAACTGTCAACAAAAATAATACGTTCTGGATCCTCAAGCCTTTCTGTTTATGCTAGAGGAAGCCTAAAATAATCTGTGGTTTCTGATGCTTGATTTAGTTTTCCACAAGCCTAATTAACACCAGATTAAGTTTGCTGCCACTATAGTTTATTGCTGAGATGGACAAATACTCGCTGCTCATTTGTTTTCTGCAGAAATGACTGAAGGCAATAACAGCACGACACAGTTAATAAGCTTGAAAACAATGCTATAAGATTCGGTTTTATAAATTCAGTCTGTAGGAAAAAAAATGTGATTTTCCGCACTGAAGTTCCGGTCTTGTGCTTTCCTTATCAAGGTAAAAATCCCACTGACTCAACATCTCATTGATTTAACCTCTAACCCTGGGAATTTAAGGTAAAAATGAAGCATGTGCTGAAGTGTTCTGTGAACAGCAATGGGCTGTACCGTGTGTTTGAAATAACTCACGTATTTCGGTGCTTGGAGAGTGTGGCTGGAGGCTCTGCCACGTGGGGCTCTGCAAAACGGGAATTTTCATGGAATCCAGTGTCTCCGTGTGCAGCAGAGCGCCCATCAGCCCCTATGAGGGATTTTGGAATGGAAGCAGCGGCATCAGTCACTGGATCACGGCTGGGAATGGCTTTTGGGGCTGGATTTGCCCTGTTCTCTTTAAATACCCGTTTTCAAAGGAGATTCTGGAATATCCTCAGCTGTGACCTGCAATCTGCAATTGCTTCTGTAGGAACCTTTGCCCACGCAGGATGAGTGCTAAAGGCACCAGCGTTGCTGCAGCCGAGCTCCTTGCATGTGCAAAAGCAAATGCAGAGATACCTTTTTCCAAATAAAGGGAAAGTTTCCGTACAGAAGTCCTGGGAGCAGCTCCCGAGCCCGCAGGTCATTTATTGCAGAGGTTGACGTGCATCCTCCCCATCCTCATCCTCCTTCCCCAAGCATGCTTGGAAACGTGGGCTGCATCCAAGGGGTTTATTGTGGCTCCCTCTGGACTCAGACCAAGCCAGAGACCCAGAGGATGATATTTTTATATATATATAAAGAATATCTTAAAACACTGACTAAATCCTTGCAAACCTGGGCTGGGAACCTTGCTGAGGACTGTCCGTGTGCACCCACAGGCTCCGGCAGCGCTGCAGGTGTCACCCACTGTCACCCAGGCATTAAGGAGCCCTCCCTCCAATCCTGCTTTACGGATCAGGGATAATCCGAGCGACACTGCAGGGCATTCAGCCCCGGAGCCGTCGGCGGGATTACGGGTTTACAGCAGCCGTCTGCGGGAGGAATCCCGCCAGCTGGGAGCCAAGGGTCTGTAAAAGCTGATGGTGCTGTCCGGAATTCCTGCTTCCAGGATTCCCTTTCCAGCAGATTGCGGCTTCCTCCTCTGAGCTCCTCTGCAAACCTCCCGCTTGGGCCGGGTCAGGGACGGCCACAATCCTGACACCAGCAATGGAGGAGGAGAAGATTTGAAGGCAATACCCTGAAATACAAGAAAAATACTGAAGATATATATATGTTTTCTTGTTAAGTTGCATCCAGTTAGTTTCAGGCTAAAAACCTCACTTAAAATATTATCCTTTTGCTTCAGGTGTGCCTGGGGAGCAGCTCTGGTTTCTTACGCTCCCTGATTGTGCTCATTTTCCTGGGGAGGCACATGGGCTTTAGCCTTTAGCACTACAGCCTTTAGCACTACATTTCCATACCTTCTTATCCCAGATTTCTCACCCCAGGGTGCCAAGATCCACCATCTGCTCCCTGTGATGCAGCCCTTGCCGTTTGCCTGCAGAAGAGGATCGATATCTTCCCAGAGCTGGAGCCGAAACGCCTATGGCAAAGCGAACGTGCAAACTCCCTGTCCCAAAACACAGCTCTAACGGGCATGGCCAAGGCAGGCAATTCCTTTGGGATGACTGCCAGGAAGAAGAGACCTGGAAATCTGCATTCTGTGTTGCGCATCTGTTTTTGACAGTGCATTAGATGCCAGACCAGGCCACGCTGCTCTGCCTTTCCACCTTCCCGCTGGCTCCTCACTGGTCTCCGTGGCCGCCTCATCCCGCAGCAACTGTTCTGCCTTCCAGATGTTGCAGCACATCGTGGATAGTCAGGAATGCTCCGCGCTTCCTCGTAAGCGGCTGCGACTCGTGGGTTGTGCGCTTGGACCGAAGGTTAGAGCCTAGCAGGGACGCGTGGCTTGGAAAACACGAGCTGCTCCGGCTGCTTCCGAGTTTGGAGCAACGCTTATCCTTCAGTTCCAGAAGTAACTGAGCGGCGCGAAGGAACTGGGAGCGTTTCCATGCATTTTCCACGTGTTAACCCGAGCCCCGGCGGCCATGGGGGAGCCACATGTGCAGCTCGTGGGAGCGGATCCTGCGCGGACAGGAGGGATTTCCATGCTGGACGGGCTGCCCCATTGCTGTTGCTCTTCCCCAACCATGTTCTGCCCACTGCATCCAGCCAGGACCATCCCTGGACACTGAGCACCCCTCGCTCCTGTCTGCTCCCTCCTGTCCCCTTTCACTTCCTTAAAATTCCCAACAGACACAGGACACTGCACCCAAGAATTGCAATGCAACAACCTGGGTCACTTTGGTGACACGAGTCCTTGCAAATCCCGCTTGCTGAGCAGATGCACACAGAAAAGTGTCCTGTCCATCCGCATCCCAGTGTTTCCCGCACATGTAACTCCATTTATTGCAGCCGAGCGGCTTCTCCTTTGCAATCGCTCGCACCTGCACAGGGATTAGGGGAAAACTCATCCCTTGGGACCCAGCGGCATCGGCCCTGCGGCTCCCGCCGGGGAGGTCCCGGCCCCGGGGCTTCTCCCTGCTTAATTCCACTTGTTCCCCATCATCCGCTGCACGGGGCGATCCTCCCGCTCCAGCCCTCGCCTCTAATTGCCATGGAAATTTGATAATTTCATCCTACAGGAGAGCCGAGGGAGACTCCGGAAGGGCTCCGATTACCGAAAACTGGAAAAAATTAATCTTGATTAAAGCACTTCCCGCCCGAAAATAAGGACCTCCTGAACCGCGCCAAGGGCTGATTGCGCGGAAGCCTGGACCCGCTTCGCCAGCAGCCGCACGGGGAAGAGCCCGGCCGTCGCGGGCGAAAACACCTCCAAAGGTGTCACAGAGACGAGAACTTGCTCCGGTTTATGCTCCGAATGTGCTAAACAGGCGTAAACCCTTCCAAATCCACAATGGGTGCAAAAACGTCCCAAAAACGTGGGTTTGGATGCAATTTGCACCCTTAAAAATGATCCTTTGGAAGAATCACTTCCAAAGGTCTCCTCACTTTCAGCACTGGATTTATCCAGCAAGCGACTCGTGGGAGCAAGAGGATGCTCAGCAGGCTCCAAACCTCCCAAATCCTCCCAAACCTCCCAAACCTCCCAAATCCCGAGTGTATGAGCGCGAGCGCCCGGCCACCAGGTCCCCCCGCAGCGGCACCGCGCCGGCCGCGGGCGCATAAGAAACTCATTGCCGAAATTGAATTATCCGCCGGGGAGCCGGGGTGTTTGGACGGCGCAGCAGCACTTCTGAGAGCGACTTAGCGCTGATAAAAGCCAGATGGGAAGCGGAAACGGCCCATTTCATGACTCTTTAAACGTTTACGCGGGTTAACCCTCGCACCCCGAGGTTTCGGGGCGGCCGTGCCGGGGATGCTGCGGCACCGGGACTTGTGGATGCTGCGTCTTGATGGGAAAGCCCCAAACAGCCCCAGACGGGGATCCCGGTATCATCCCTTGTCCCTGTGGCACCCGAAGCGGTGCCGGTGCTGCAGATCCGGAGCAACGGGAATTGCAGGCCGGTTTGGCAGTGGAAAACTGCACTAGCCATGTGGTTTTGCTAGAAAAGCAACTGCCTGGGTAAGGGGAAGAGGAGGGTTAGGGAGGAAGGAGCGGGAGCAGAGGCGGCATCGCCAGGGAAATGGTTTTCNGGTTTCGGGCGGCTGTGCAGGACATGCGGATGCTGCATCTTGATGGGAAAGCCCCGAACAGCCCCAGATGAGGGTCCCGGCATCGTCCCTCATCCCTGTGGCACTCGGAGCGATGCTGGTGCTGCAGATCCGGAGCAACAGGAATTGCAGGCCAGTTTGGCAGTGGAAAACTGCACTAGCCATGTGGTTTTGCTAGAAAAGCAACTGCCTGGGTAAGGGGAAGAGGAGGGTTAGGGAGGAAGGAGCGGGAGCAGAGGCGGCATCGCCAGGGAAATGGTTTTCCCCTTTGGAAGAAGGTTTTTAAGTCAATCACATAGTTCTTTTCCTGGCCAAGAGAAAACACCAGCAATAGAGAAATGGGGCTAACTGGGGGGACTGGCGGGTGCTGCATCCTAAGGGATGGGATGGGATGAGATGAGATGGGATGGGAAAGGACAGGGCATGGGGACAGGGTCTTTCCCCAATGCTACCACCTCACCCCAGCAGCGGTTTTCCCAATTTCTCTGGATTTCTGCCCTTTTGTGGCCTTAGAGCGGGTTGCAGCAGCGACAGCACCTACTCGGGGGTTATTTCCCTCCCACCGGACTGCGTTTTTGCTCATCGGGAAACCGAAACAGAAAGCAGAAGCTGGGAGGAGGAGGAGGAGGAAGGAGAGGAGGCCGAGGGCAGCAGCTCGGTGGCCTGGGGACCAGCAGCACCGCTGGCCCCGCGACCCGAAGGCGGGAGCCGTGTCCCAGCGCGGGGGACTCCCAGGGCTGCCCCACGCGTTCCCTAAGCCCTAAACCCCGGGAAATGCCTTCCCGGCGAGGACGGGCCGCGCCGGAGCCGCCGGCCCCGTGTTGGCTCTGCGGGGCTGGAGTCAATGGGGCCGCATTGCGGCGCGCTGAAGTCACTTCCAGGCCGCGGCGGCCGCGGGGCTGACGTCACCGTGGCCCCAGGCACCGCACGGCAGCGGCCGAGCGGCACCGCAGGGGCCACCGACACGTCCCGAGCGGCACCCGGTGCCGCGTCCTGCAAGGTGCAATAATCCCGCCTGCAGAAACGGGCAAATCCCTGCA
>VWPW01012897.1:0-62680 GCA_013389825.1 Crypturellus undulatus
CAGCTCGTAACACACCACTGGGAAAAGTTCTGACGTTTTTTACATGGGAAAAAAAAGTGTTTAAATAAATTATTTATCAACACCTGAAGAGCAGAAAAGGAGAAAGAGTGAAAAAGGGGCANTGGGAAAAGCTCTGACATATGCTTTTTACATGGGAAAAAAGAGTGTTTAAATAAATTATTTATCAACACCTGAAGAGCAGAAAAGTAGAAAGAGTGAAAAAGGGGCAAGTGTAGGTAGCACCTGCCTGTGCTATGAGATGGGTCCTGGCTTTTGTCAGCTGTCGGAAGCCTCGTGCTTGATCCTCCTGTTGCTCTGGTGCAGCCACATCACGGTCACTAACCAGCCGCGCAGATGTGCAAGCAGATATTCAGTTTATGAGCCTGATTGCGTTTGCTGATTTGCCTGGTTGCATTTTACCTGCTCTCCAGATCCCTGTTCTTCAGCAGGGCTGCTCACAGGCTCCGCATGTACCCAGTAATGCACTGAAATTTTCTTGCTGTGTCTGTTTCCTAATGATTTTCCTCCACAAAACTGCATGAAGTTCACTCTCAGTACTGTTAGAAGAACTCCTCCACCTCTCTAGCTGTTCATGCTATATCGAAGTATGAGTAATGCCTACTGCATATCTCAGTGGTGGCTGGAGAATATCACAGGCACTAATGCATAACTTTAAATCTTAATATATTAAACATGTTTTGCCCTAAAGCTAGGTAGTTCTGCAATGCAATTTCCAGTTGCATGTTTTGCTGCATTGGAAGAGGTTATATAATCAGTAACTACTTTGAAATAAAATTAAGAGGCAAAGAACTGAATGTTTAAATATTCTTTGACTGAAGCAGCCTTTCTCCTCTTCCGTGTATTTTCTTCCTGTGAAATCTTCGTGGCATCTTTTATCCATTCGTGTAGGACTCCGTGTCTGCTAAGCCGAGCTCAGCTTTGTGGAGAGACCAGGCGCAGCGGACAGCTCAACTGTTTGTTCTTCGTGACTTTGCTTTGGGAGAGCTCAGTGGTCCACAAAGAGCTGGACATTTACACAGACCAACATTTAACACCTTTGCAATCTGTAGCATCCAAAAGCGGTGCGGTGCCTGCGCTGTTTTGATACATGATGTTAAAAAAGCAAAAACTCAAAATCTGTCCCATCCACTGACCTAAACAGGAGGCAACTGCCCCCAGAGGAGTGCAGGAGGCAAAGAGGCTTTCTTGTTGGCTGCTAGAAATAGTGCGGAGGCCCCTAATTCAGCTCTGTGGTTCTTTGCAACGGGCTTGTGTGCGTGTACGTGTGTGCCTACCTCTCACAGAAGTGCAACTTTCAAGAGACAGATTGTAAGCACTTCCTGAAGATCCAGGGCCGTTAAAGGGCACTGTAAATCACTGGCAAGTTCAGAGCATCTCGATAGCACAGCTCTGCTCCCAGTTTGCATCCATAGCTGCCTGTGCATCCCTTCTCTCCTTTGCTCTCTTGTTTATTTAGATATTAATATCCTTGGCACAGGACCACCCTATTTATGAAATCTCTAGCACAACAGAGCCCCTATTCTTGTTTGGGTGTTTAGCAACAGAATAAGGAAGAGAGTAAATAGCAGTGGAGGTGCTGGATGGGCTGAACCTGGCTAGCTCAGGGCCAGATTACTGACTTGGAAGACTCAGTTGCGCACTCACATCTCCTGTCTGGTCCCTCTTCCTTCCCCTGATCCACACACACATCTTAAAGATCCAGAAAAGCAATATGGACAAAATAAACCGTTTCTGAAGGCATTTCAGTGAGTAACAGCAGTCCTGGTGTAAATGTTGTGGCTGTGTCAGGGAGAAAGTCAACAACAGGAGAGAAGACAAAGAGTTTTAATGGAAGCTTTGAGCTATCTGTTAAGGTAACAAAAATTGAAAGCTGGAGCCAGAAAAGGCTCTCTGTTTCCCAACATACCGATGAATGAGAAAATGGAAGGAAAAACAAAAAGGATCAGGAATTGAAAAGCAAGTGTTTCCAATCATCTTAAGGACTTACTGTTCCTTTTTTTTTTTAAGCTGCAGTCAGGTTCTGATCTGATTCCCATTGACTTCAATGTGAGCTGAGTATTATAAATGCTTGTAAATCATTTCCACTGCGGCCCTGTGAAGGAGGAGGGCTGTGTATCTGCAGCATGTAGCCAGGCAAGAATATCACGCAGGTGCCCTCCAATGACAGCTACTATTTGCTGAATCTTATAAAGGTAAAATCTTTCTTTTTTCAAGAGAAGTATGTATGTTTGTGTAGCATTTATGGAAGATGAAAATGAAAGGGGATTCTTATGATGAAATCTTGACCCAAACTGCTGCAGTACTCTAATAGTATCAAATTATAGAAAAAATAGTGTTTAATTTGGAAAGCGGAGGTAGCATTTATAAGATGAGTTATGGGAATCTAATTACAGGGCAAGATTCTCTTTAAAAATGGTATTGCATAATGTTCAAATAAAAGCTCTTAGACTGTAATAACCTGGATTTCCTGCATTTTTCAGTTCTCATAGTTATTAAGAAAAGGGATCTATTTACTTTTGTGATCTAAGGACTCAAGACCAGTGAGGTGAGTGCCAGGGATTTAGGACCTGAAAATAAAAAGGAGTGGACAAGCAAGGGAAGTCAAGAGCAGGGTAAGGCGAATGGCCTGGGAGCCAGAGTCATTCTGGAACAGCCCGAGCGGAGGAAAGGCAACTGCGCTCTCCTTGCTTTTCTCTCAAGAGCACTTATTTCCTAGGAACTTCTCTCTCATTGTGCCAGTTAACCCATGCAGTAAAAAAATTGGTGATTAAGAGAATAGTTTTTGCAACAAGAGTATCCTGTCTAAAGCGTTCCCTGTCTAGTAGCAAACTCAGAGTGTCNCTCATTGTGTCAGTTAACCCATGCAGTAAAAAAGTTGGTGATTAATAGTTTTTGCAACAAGAGTATCCTGTCTAAAGCGTTCCCTGTCTAGTAGCAAACTCAGAGTGTCCTGGCTTGCTACCCCTCTGCTCCCTTCTTGGGTGCTGGGGCCAGGGACAGCACCACGTCGCCTGTCGCGTCACTTTAGCTGTGCCAACCACAGCAGAATTGATGTGGCTATAAATGCAATTTTTAATTTTCTTCTTATGCACAAGCTGGAGGTCAGGTTCTCACTTAAAATCTATGCCACAGTGTTTGCAAAATTTGGGAAAATGTGGATTATTTGGATCTCTGCCATCTTGCTACTCACCCCAGCAGAGATAGGAGCAGACGGTGCCGTGCGGCTGCCGCGGCCGTGCGGTAAATGCTCTGTCAAGCCCTACAGCTCTATCTGCTTGCGGGCTGCTGGCTGCAGGATTCAGGATCAGTTTATGAGTTGCTTCAGGAACCAGATGGCTGCAAGGCAGCGCAGCGAATGCCAGCTACATATAAATGTCAAATGCTCTCGCAGCTACATGTTAATGTATAGGGTGTGCGCAGCCCGCCGTGCCGCAGAGCACAGGGCCCGCGTCGGGAAGAGCCTCTCGTGAGCCCAGGACATGCAGAGCTCAAGAAATCCGGATTCTGATAGAGATATGGGGTGGAAGTCAACAANTAGGGTGTGGGCAGCCAGCCGTGCCGCAGAGCACAGGGCCCACGTCGGGAAGAGCCCAGGACATGCAGAGCTCAAGAAATCCGGATTCTGATAGAGATATGGGGTGGAAGTCAACAAGCTCCTGATAAGAAAAATATGACCAGGTCTCAGTGCTATGAGACAGACTGCAATATGGGTCATAAGTGTGAGTTCTGACAGATTTAATTACGTTTTCTTGCAGCTTTGAGCAGAAGTGGCTTCAAAACGAAAGCAGCTCTTTATGAAACAAAATCAGCATACAGGATGAGATTACTAATCAGGAGGAATTTACCAACGGAGGCAGCCGGATCCTATAGTGGACAGATCTGCCACATTCCACAGAAATCCTTCTCTCTATTCATTCGTCGTCTTAACAAGCCTAGCAAGGCAGGAGCTAAACAGGGAGCTGCAAGGCCTTTGCACAGAGCAGACTCCAGCAGGTTCAGTCTGCGCAGAGATGAGCGACTTTGTTCCAGATCAAAGTATTTTGCCCGGCGGTTCTGCCATTCTGTGCCAAGTCCTGATCCCACTGAAATGAACTTAAAGAATCCCGTGGACTTGAGTTTTGGGACTATGAGGACTTTGATTAGTTGCTATGTGTTCTGGCAGAGATGAATGCAATTTTATAATGAATTATTCAAAATCTTTCCAGGCGATTTCAGTAATAAAATTATTTCCCAGTTGTCAGAAATGAGGTATTTAGATGATTTGTGATGGGTACAACCTTTTCTAATAAGGACTGGGCATTTCTTCTTTTCTTTTTCTTTTTTTTTTAACCTACACTTCATTCATTTGCTAGAAATCCGGGAAACATTTGAATTGAGTTAGTAGCAAGCAGTGCAAGAGGCTGAAATGTGGTTATCATCATGTCATGTGCGAGGCGCAGGCTTGGGCAGAATCCCCTCCCTCCAGACTGTTCCCATCAATATTATGGGTGTGAGAAGGAGCCTCCAGCCATCTGGCCTTTATTATGTTTTCAAGCCTGATACACACAAGGCAGAAGGCTGAGAGACACCCCATCGAAGTCAAGAGCTGCCACAAATGTCCCGGCCAGGATAAGGGACTCCCAGAGGAATCCCATCAAACTACTTGGTAAGAAAAGTAACACGGTATTTTGCACCCACAGGGCCATGGAACCGCTAAGGTTTCAATATCACTTAGGATTCTCTCCTTTTCTGAAAATTAAATAATGTGTAATATCCATTTCAGAGCCTTTGTACTTATTACTTATTTATCTATACTTACTTATTTATACTTATTTTTTCCACAAGACTTAAGAGGAAAAGGTTTGGGGTAAAATCTTTTTTAGACATCTTAGGATGTCTTTCCATCATCCTAAAATTTGTCTAAAATCCTAAAATTTTGCAAGCTCTCTTGAATTCTCTTGCAGCTGCACAGCAATGCAGTATGAGGATGTCCCCCAAGCACCAGCAGCCCATCCCTGCAAGCACATGGAGGCAACGTTGTCCATCCGGAACATGAGCGAGAGCCTTCAGGCGGGGACTGGACTTCTCCATCCCAACCACTGGGACCAGGAGGATCAAAATCCCTGTTTGCCTCCACCTTGCAGAGCCTCTGGTGCTGAGTTCCCGCTGACGTGGGTGGGAGGCTCGGACGTGGTCTCGGATGCTGGTCACAGGATGTACGTGGCATCCTCGAGGGTGGGTGGCTCCGTGTTCTGGGCTGGAAAAGCGGCATTTCTCTCAGCATGCTGAAAACAGCAGTTCTTACTAAAAGGAGCGGACATATCCTGACCCTGACATATAATGTAAATCAGAGCTAATCCAACAGAGACTGTTAAAATAAAGCTGTTTTTTTTCTTACCAAACCGAAACATTTTGACGTGACTAAAACAAAACAATAAAGAAGGACCGACCCCTGCAGACTATTCGCAGTGACATTTCACTGTAATCAATGCAGTTCTGCAACACGTTCCCAACTTCTTTCCCCTTGCTGTCCTCAGAGCTTGATCTATTAATTTTTATTACCCAGATTTCCGCACCAGGGAGACCAGTTTGCTTCCTACTGCTAGTGAGCTCACCATGACTTTTAAATTTCCTATCGGGGCTGTTATTCTTGGGCCGGTTGTTGCCAGTTTCATGGTGAGAGCAAGGAAGAGAGAGTCAGGCTTCATCCTTCAGTGCGGTTTGGGTTTGT
This sequence comes from Crypturellus undulatus, assembly GCA_013389825.1. NCBI lineage: Eukaryota > Metazoa > Chordata > Aves > Tinamiformes > Tinamidae > Crypturellus > Crypturellus undulatus. The sequence goes on from VWPW01012897.1 coordinate 5,732, forward strand.
CATCCCAAACTTCACAGTCTTGGCTGTGAAAGGGGAGACAATGTGTGCAGTTCTGTTCACCCAGATGTGAAATTTTCACAGAGACTCTCAGCTAAAGAGTTTAGGAATCTATACGATTTTTCTGTATATCATTTTCCCTGGTGCAGCAGGTTGGTCAGCATGGGATGGAGGTTGTAGGTGCCACTGGTCCCTGTCCTGTACCTGAGTCCTGCGGGCACTGAAGGCTCCTTAGGGAGAACAATTTCTCCCAAGGTCCAGTCATGTCCACTGCAAGCAGAGGGGTTGTATGATTTAAAATGCAGAGTCTGGTTTTGACCCAAAGATGCTCCCGAAGCGCGTCACGAAGCAAATGGTGTCTCTGGTTCTTCTCGCTCCAAGTAGCTGAAGGCGAGCAAGGTCATGGCCACCACCAGGACTTCCTGCAGGAGGTTCCCGCAGAGAACTTTTTGTGTTTCATTGCAAAATGAACAAATGAGGCTAAAGGGGTTTTTCAGTTTTCAAAAAGCTGAGACATTCTGTCGAGAATACATCTTTTCCTCTAAAAAAAAATATAATAATAACTGAAAGTTCCCCACCAAAACTGACTTCGACAGGATTTTTCCGAGCCCCTCGTACCCCTGTTGTGATGGACCTTCCCACTGCCTTGGATAACCCTCATGAGGAGGTGCAAAGCCCGCAGAGAGTCAGGGTCCCCAGAGAACATAGTGCTCCTTCCCAACCCCAGCACTGTTCCCAAAAGCTGGCAGGGGGGCAGCGCGGGGCAAGTGCAGGCACTTTATCTCTCTGCCAGCGCCCAGGAGAGCTGCCAGCTGCGGCTGCCCCAGACGGATGCGTGAGACGAGCTGGCGCTTCCTTATCTCTGCGGGACGGGCGATAAGGAGGAGGTGGGGTGGAAAGGGCGCTGCCGACGCTGCCAACACAGAGGTGGGTGCGAATGCATCAGGGCCACCCAGAGGCATTGGGAAAGCCTGGCTGAATCCTGCTCAGCGAGAAGGGGCTACGAGGGACCCACCGGGCACAAGCTTCTCGGCCACCGGGCCAAAAACTTCTGTTTTTCCTCCTGATGTTGCTTAATGCAGAGGCCCAGCCCAGGTCATTTCCAGCAGATAAAGGCTGTTGCAACAGTTGTGATTACTCCTGATGCAACTGCAGGAAAGGCTTCTCCTTTAACTTTGCCCCTCAGAGCTCATTTCTTGCCCTTACTGAAGGTGAAGGGGCCAAATCTCCTTTTCTTGATAAGGGAGGTAACTGAAGGGCCAAGCTGATGACGTTCTGGTTTGCTCAGGCTCCTGCAGTCACCTCGGCATCCCAGCATGATAAATTTGTTGCTGCAAGACAGATGTCCCTGTGCATCATGGGGTTACCTGCTGGCAGGAGGCCAGCATCAGGTCCAGGTGTCACCACGGAAGGTCCCCTTGGAAGGAGCTCATCAGTCCTCCCTGGTTCTCCTGATGGGAGAACTGATTTTGCTCAGCAGATGCTCGCTGTCAGGAACCACCCCGTGCCAGAGAACAGGCCTGACTCACTCTGAGCTTAATGCCACGGAGATGGGCAGTGCCTCTGCTCTGACCCTGCTCCTCTCTAAGAGCCGCCACGGGTTCTGCAGCACCAGACTGCGCTGCAAAACGTTTGGCGAGGTTGCTCATGGGGACCTTGAAAAGGTCAACTGGTTCTCGGAACCGCTTCGCCACCACCATTCCCATGGCACCATCCGGGCTCCAGCTCCACGCAGGAAATGCTCAATACCGTCACTTAGCAATCGCAAGTAAATATGTAATCAGAGCTGAGTGCTCAGGAGTGTGAGGAGCCAACACCACCACCCTCTCCAACTAAACTCACGTTGAGTTTAAAGGTCCCAAGGAGGCCCTTGCTGCCCTTAGCAGCATCCCAGGCGAAGACCAAACCTCCCGTTCCCTCTCCGAGGACAGCAGCTGCTCTGCTGATGCGAGCAGGGGAACCGCTGCGGGGCTCAGCAGGTCAGCAGGACCCCCGCGGGCTGGCCGAAACCCCAGCCAAGAATAATATTACAGTACAATGTAGCGAGTTTGTTTTTCACAAGGTTCTCCTAGGTTCCGTGGGCTGGGTGCATGACTCAAAATTAATGGAATGCAATAATTAATTTCACTTGTCAAGCCAGCATTACCGTATCTTCTGTGCGGAAAGTGATGTTGCATCACACCGGGTGTCGGGTGAGGGCAGAATCCTGGAGGAAATTGTGCACGGAGAAGTCATGAACGGGCCTAACCTGGGGCTGGATACAGCATATCTGAGAGTTACTTCAGCTTCTGATAGCTTCCTTTTAATTAAATGTGAGTGTGCCTAAAAAAACAGAGCTCAGGCCAGGGTTCTTGGATGGAAAACCAAGTGACAGAGCCACATGTCATGTTTCACAGAGGGAAGGAGGATTCTTTTACTCAGGGTGCAAAGATTAGCTGAGTTTCCAATGTTTTTTCAAATAAATCCTTCAAATGCAAATGCCCAGAGGATGAGTGCAAATCCTTCCTTCAACAGCACCTTCACTGAAGCCCTGCTGGTTCCACAGGATGTGCCGGGCGCTGCGGGGAGCGCTGCGTGGTCCCGGGGAGCGCAGAGCTCTCCCTTTGCAAAGCCAGCTGGCTCTGCACATAGGACAGCTGGCCCTGGGTGTCCGCTGGGGACCGTGGCTTTCTACAGAGCGAAGACTGGATTTAGTGCCTGGGTCTCCGGGAGCAGCTTGCGGGTTTCCCGGGGGTAAGGAGAGGTGTGTGTGACCGTGCCGCTGCCTCCTGGGGAGTATCGCCCTGCTCTGAGCAGCCGCACGCAGCGTCGGAGGAACCGTGGCTGTGCGAGCTGCTCCCGCATCGCTGGTGTTGCTGGATAAGCAGTTTCCTTAGAGCTGTACTAAGTTGCATCGAGCAAATAAAAACCTTCCAACATGACACATGGGGACAGGGATAGTAGGAATAAGAGTGTGGCAGTTGCTCAGACCAAGGACATGGCTGGGTTCAGCTGCAGATGTGTCCTCGTGGCTCTGAAACCACCGTCACCACCTCTGTGCCTGCTCCTGCAGCTAGAGCAGGTGAGGCGCTGGCTCGCCTCGCTTGCACGCTCTCCTCCTACCTGCAGCACAGATTTGGGGGATTTTCTTTGGGCCAAGCCCATTCTTCACTCCAAAGGAGAAAAATTATATTGCAAACAAACTTGATTTTCCCTCCTTTTATTGCTGAAAATTATTTGCCTTGAGAGTGAAGAATCATGAACCCCAGGTTTGGGAAAGTCATTTTCTCTGAAGGAAACCATATTATACTGGTCATTTTTCTGCATGAATCACTTTTTCCTTCCTGATTTGATGTACGCTGAGTGCAACCTCTGGATAACCAGAGTGATCTCTGGTGAGCGGGAAATTATGGCCTGCATTGCCCTCCTGTAAGAGTCTTGGCTGGCGTTTGATCATTTTTAGATTATTTCTTTTTTAATAAAAGACGTATATTTAGGAAGATCTGTTCCAGATCCGCTTCAGCAAGGCGCAGTTGTGTTGCTTGAAACTGATCCCTTTCTTTCTTCTTGGAAAAAATATATTCATTGGTACATTTGGTCCAAGGAAAATGTAACTTACTAAACTTATCATATAAAGTTGGAGAATCACTACATTTGTATTTATGAATATCCTGTTATTTAACCACGTCTATTTGTGTGACACATAATCCCTTCCAGGGAAATGCTGTGATCTGCTTTATTAAAATCTTGGCATTACTTGGGAATTTAAATTCTTTCAGATAATTTGTCAACAAAATATAGATTTTTTATCATCCTTTTTTTATTTTTTTTGTTAACTGACCCCAGTTTAAGATTATTGACATTGAGATTCACCCTCGAAGGCCTTAAAATTGCAGGATCACAAAAAATATTTGATCTCTAGGAACTGATTTCAGTTCTTGAAAGGCTAGCACACGCCATAGGGTCATATATATTTTATGAGATGATTTTTTCCTAGTGAGATCAGTTAATAGAGCAGCCAGTGTGGCAAAATGTGGAATAATTTTTCAATAATATACCCAAATACCCAGAGAAGATCTCACCTGCCATTTAGTATTCAGTAATAGGTACATTTTATTGGCCTGCATTTCATAGATCTCTGGTTTCATACCTCCCTTGCCCTACTCTATGTCCCTTTTACATACATAGCTGCATACAAACATGCATACATATAGACATATACATACACACACACGTATATATGGTTTCCTGCTTTCTTACTGAGCACCGGGGAATTAAAAGTCAGCTCTGCTTCCTTGAGCTGTTGAAAGATTGCTTTCAGGTGCTATAGGAGTTCTTCCCAGGATTACTATAAATCAAGACAGCATCCACACAGGCCACTGCATACCCCAAATGTTTGCACAGCAGCAGGCTAGTTACTTGAAAGACACTAAGGAGCAACCCACACAAACCACAGCTTCATGCTGAAAAAAAGCCAGTAAGCATTGACATTTTTACTTGCGGGCTTGGATGGTTCTGCTCTAGGTATTGCCAGTATCTGACAGCAATCCAGCAAGCTGTTTTTTCCCTTGGCCCTAACATCAGTTGGTCCCCGAGTCATTTACACAGCTTGCGGGAATTATTTGATAGCCCTGATGCAACCAAGCCGCAGCCATCAGACTGAGATTTCCAGCTTCAATTTGGCCTTCTATCCCAGTACTCTCTTGTTTTAACCTAGATAAGTGCAGTCATTATCTGGAGAGCACCAGGAGCTTGAGAAAATGAACAGGGGAATTTTAGGACTCCTGTAGGATGCTGGGTGCAGAACTGTTCCAAACCATGCAGTGGATCTATACCACACTTAATGCAGTGGGTCTATACCACCCTGAAATCAGCTGGGAGGCTGTCGCTGCTGTCCCCAGCAGCACGACTAACACCCTTCATTCTGCACAGCCCAGCAGGAGACCCTGGCTCTCACCCTGGAAGGAAAGCGCTCTTCGTCCTGCCTGCGAGCAGAACCAAACACTGCTCTTGTCCATAACTTTCACACTAATTAGACACTCCAAAAATGGTACTTTTCCCCCTATAAATCTTGAAAGCTGCTAGAACGCTCCCAGGCATATGATGCACGTGCCTGTTCCAGGGGTGGGGAGGAGACGAGGGGAGTGCAGACACTCACACGGTCTAATTTTAGAGATCTGATTCAATTAAGAGTTGGCCTGGCTGCCCAGTCAATGGAGAGTCGCCTCCTGATGATGGTTACTCAGAGGTCCTAAATTAGGACTCAACTTCTCTCCATGAACTGTGTAGGCAGCTTAACTTCATGTGCCTGGAGTTAGACAGTGCTGGTACATCCTGGACGTGCTGAGCTCTTTGACTCTCTTGTCATTGAGGTATATTGAAGTACGCCCTTCTTAGGCTGTCTCAAATAAGGCTTTATTGGCTTAGCCTTATGTCTCACTTTAGCCTCTCCTTCCCGCGTGTTATTTGCGAAGAGTCAGCCCTGATTAAAACCAGCCCCATCTTTTATAATTTGTGATTGCTGCTGTTTCCTCTCCATGGATTTCTTCCACAGGATTCAGACTTTCCTCAGTACAACACATAGGAAGCCAGCGCACTGAGCAGTCCAGAAAACGGTATTTCCTTTGTAGATTTTCTTTAGTTTTCCCTCTGTTTGATTTCCAGGCGAAAGATTTTATGTTGCCTATTTTTTAATGTTAGAAAAAAAAAAAAAACCCTCCAGGACTGGATTGTTTCACCAGGGTGCCAGGCAGCACAGCAATGGATTTTTTAACTCTCAATAGTCTTGCCCATTTTATGAAAAAATTCCTCAGTTCTTCACTTATCCTCACCTTCCCCCTCCTGCTGTGAAGTGATCATAGTGAACTGACATTCTGTTAATTCATTTCCTCTCTTATTTCAATTGGAAAGAAGTATTTCCTAACACTCTGAGCACTGTGATGCGTATGATTAAATGACCAAAACAAAAGTGCCCTTCCATCCGCTTGGTAATTACAAAATACCAGCGCTTTCTCTCATCGGTTTTAGAGAGCCAAGCACGGGCTGGCAGAGTCCCAAACACCAATCCGGTGGTGCAGTCCTCATGGTCAACAGAGTACGGGAATGCACCTCAGCCATCCAAGTGGAACCATGCTGATCACTTCATTATTTCTAATTCACTTTACAGTCTGGTCTCTCAAACCAGCACATTCAAGGGCCATGGACTTGTCAGATACAGAAATAATGAAAAGTCTGCCTCTTGCCTCCACTGTTCATTGCACTGAAAAAGTCCTCTTTCCCCTGATGGCAATCTTCCATGAGTCTGAAGAGGCAGGAGTCATACACTGGGTATAGTGTACCAGCCAGAGTTTCCTGATGCTTTGAGCAATTCCCTTTAAAATTATGCATAGGAAACCCAGGCTGTAACCCTAAGTCATGCCAAAACAATCTCCCCCTTCTAGATTTATAAAGTTTGCCCAGCTTTCTACCACTGCCACCCAGGTGGTACTTCACCCTACTACAGAAAAACACCTATAATTTTATTTCTTTGAAAAACATGTGAAAGTTTTGGCTCAAAGGCTGGGTGGGAAAAAAGTACATTTCTTCGTGGTTTATTGCCCTTAGGAAAACATACTTCAGTTATGAAGTATTCCCCCCTGAAAACTTACTTGACATTTTGTCGAGAAAATAGTAACATTTCTAAAAAGTTAGCCAAACTACTTAATATCATAGCTGTAAAGCAAAGACCTATAGAAATGTCAGGGTATGGACAAGGTTTATGACCTTGATTGCTTTTATTCTACCTTTATGAACTTGTAATTCTACAAAGGGATTGATTCGGGGAAGATTTACCCACAGTAGCAGCAATTGCTCTACTAAGAGAAGTGGTGCTGATGCTCCCCGAGAGCAACAAGCCCCATTGCCGTCTTCTCAGGTGGCTATTTTGTACCCTGCATGAGGGTAAAAAGTGAAAAAAAAGAAATCTGGCCACTGTGGTTGAGTTCCTGAGTGGCTAGACCTGTTCCTCAGAGGTCTGGGCAGGTGCTCATGACCCTTTTTGGTGGGTGAACCTGAGTGCAGAAGAGTTTTTCTCTATTTCTTGGGACCCTGAAAGCTCTTCAGACCCTCTGTGCTGCTCTGTGTCGGGTGTGGGGAGGGTGATGTACTTCGGTCAGCGTTTGCTCACATTTCGGGTAAATAAATGTAGCTTAGTTCAACTGATTTAATTATTGACTGCAGATTATTTGCTCAGGTGTCTATCAGTCTGTCATCTGTGTCTTTAGCTTCAGGGAATTCCTGGCTCTGCTGAAATCGAGGAAAGATCAGCTATTGACATAAATGAGACCAGAATTTTGCTCCTTATCCATCAACCTTCAAGCTAGGACACATCAGAATGCATAACCTCATCTCTAGTGCTGCCACCTGAGATGTTCTCCAAAAAGGACCGTCTCCACTATCTCCTAATGGGACAGTCGCTCCTGCTGCCGCTGGCACTGCCAGGCTTCGCTACTGTCCTCCAGGAGTAGGAGAGTTAAATGCTGCATCTGAACAAATCTGAACTTCGAGAGAGTTCAGCCCCATGCTGAGATGTGAACTTTATATCTCAAGCCCATTTCTAGTTTTGCCGTAAACAATTTCAGAATGTGATTAGATTTTAGGGGAAACATGTAATAGAGCTGTAATAAGATATGATGTAATAGGTAATAATAATAATATATAGCAGCTGTTAAGTAAAGCTTTTTCTGCATTTATCCCAGAGGATACAGGGAGTCAGCTGCAACTTCATATTTTGAAAGAGGGAATATTAAACACTGGATCTATGATGCAATGATGTTATTGTAAACGCTAACCGGAAAGCCCGAAGTGTGAGAGTTAAGACTAGCAGAAGATGCACACAAACAGCTGCTCTGACGTAAATTCCCTCAAGTTTGGTTCATTTTCTTTTATTTAACTCAGAATAAATATACTAAAATCTCATATATTACTTTCAGTTGGTCCTGGGCTGCTGACAAATGTGGGATTTTTGCTCTTTCTTTCAATGAGGACCCAAATGAACCTGTAGAGTAACCTAATGGGATTAACGTGAGGTGTTTCTCCAAATGCCTGTCTGAGACAGCATCACTCAGCTTCAAGCCATGCTCTATCCTCATTCATCCCGTTGAAAGAAAAGAAATATAAAGTCAACAGGAGTTAGCACTGGAATGTCAACTTCAAAACGGAATTTCCTGGGGTTTTTAGGAGCATGCCATAACTTAAACGTTAACTAATATTGCTTCGTATATTTAATCTCTGTGTGTTGAAGGAAAAAGATTTTTCATGGAAAGGCTAGAACAGATAAACCTATATTTGGACTTCTATAAACACCTCCTTGGGTCACATTTCTTAAATATAGAGGACAAAATACAGAGGCTGCACAGAGAAAGTATATGAGCATAGGCACAGTTATATTTGACTTAAAATGTGAACATAGTGATGGACAAAACACGTTAGAAATTAAGCAGTGTTTTAAAATACACCTTTTAATTGATGGCTGTAGTAAGAAATGGTCCCACTGGGGAGGAGAAGAAGCATCTTCTTTGGGTTGTTAACCTCGTCGAAGACGAGAAGTTGCCAAGGGAAATGGCTGAGCAGCAGCTTCGTGCAGGTGGACGGGCTGGTTCTGCTGAACCGCAGCTCTTCCCACCCGCCCGGGGCAGCGAGCAGGGCCAAACCCTGCCAGTGTGGAGCTCTGCCAACCCACCGCGGGCAGCAGCTCCGCTTCCCACGTGCGGCTTCTGCAGCCCAGGGTAGGACTGTGGGGCTCATCCTTCCTTCCATGGATAGGTGCAATCAGGGCCTCTTCCAGCCCCTTCTGGTCAGATGAGCTCCAGTCCTGGACTTCAGTTCAGCATCTGCAGTTCCAGAGAAATAGTGTTTTTTCTTTCTTCTACACTTAAGATACTCATCGTGTCCGTGTTAGAGAAGAGAAGCAGAACCGAGTGTCCCGTTAGGTTGGCTTCCAGCTGTGTTTGGGAACAACCATTACATGAGAGGCACTGCCTACTGCCTGCTCTAACTAATTCAGGCCTGATCCAAAGCTCAAATCCCTCCACACTGCCAACAAAAGCATGTTAAATAACTTACCAGAAAGTACATTAAAACATTCTCCTGTCCTTGGTGTTATTTTGGTATTTTGCTGCCTGTGCAATGTTACCACATTGTACTTGCCTCTCAACTATATTTTTAGCACAACAAAACTGGAAAAATAGTCATATGTTCACCTCAGCCTTGATCTGAAAATTTGACTCATTTTTTACCATTTGTAGGTGTCTTGAATTCAAATTTGGATTTGATTTTTCCATAGATCCAGCTCTGAAGATGAAGGGAATTTCCAGTAAGATTTGCAATCATTTTTACTATCTACTAAGAACTGAAGGTGTTTGTGTCATGTTACTTTGCTACTTCGGTGAGAAGAAACAGGTATCGGTAACCACACTGGTGAATCCAGAAGAATTTTAGAGTGTTTAGCGTCCAAGAAAGAAGCTAGACTGTTTTACTGATGAGATGGTTATCTGAGTTGAATGCATTTAAATGTGTATTTTACAGTCCATTGGTCAAGTCATAAAAGTTCTATAAACCTTGAAAGAAAAACTGAAGGTTAATAGGTCAGAAATCAGCCACAGAATTTTACGGGTCAGGAAATAGTGGGGCTTTATTCTTTTTAAGGCTCCCTTCATGAGAAAGTGCGCAGAGGCCATGGGGTGTTGCACACTGCACAGGGGTCACTTTTAAGCAGAGTCACCTTAAAGGAAGGAAAGTCTTGCCCCAAAACCTGGGCTGTCGTGCAGAAGACAACAGTGATGCTAAGCGGTATCCTCAGCAGATGCCCGGTGTCACTTTACCAAGACACAACACTTGATTCATGTCGGCTTGAGAACATTTTATCCTTTGAAATCTTCACTGAGGAGCACAGCCAGAGCACGGGTGGCAGCAGAGGGAAAACACGGCTCCACTTCCCTTGCGTGTGCCTGGCCTTCGTAAAGATTTTATGGAGCACTTTTGCCGTCTGCACCCAAGCGGCTACATTTTCCCTTTTGTAACAGGGAATGTTGTTCTTCTGTGATTGTTGTATTTATTTTACAAGTTGTGCTAGGAATGTTGTGTGGCACTCTCTTGGCCGCTCTCGCCTATGATTTACAGTAGTTATAAACATTCCAAAGTATACATGTAAGTTAAATGATACATTAATATTATAAAGTTACAATTCTGGTATAAATGTGTCATCAGTTTGAAAATTCAGTTTTTCCTTTGCCCGGCTTTGTGATTAGGCTGCCTGGAATCAGCTTGGTGCAGAGGCACCACAGACGTGAATTCAGCGCGTGTGGGTATGTGCGTGTGCGTCCCCAAAGTAAAGCACCGTGGAGACAAGACGAGAAGATATTCTGCCAAGCTGAAATAGTTTGGAATATTTAACTGTTTGTGTTCATCTTTACCGTATTCTTCAATAAATATAGAGAGGGGAAAAAGTAATCAAACCTTCTGCTCCTGACAGGAAGACAAATTAGACTCTCAGTTCTACCCTGCGAGGTCCAGCTATTCCTGTGAGCTCTTGCCATTCAAGTCAGTTCTGCAGCGAGCAGAAACCACAGAGCTGAGCTCCCTGCTTAGAAGGGCTGTCTCCGTGGAGGGCTGTTCCAGACCCGACCGCACATGGCCCCGGATCCAAGTTGGTCGGATCCAAGCCAACTCCACAAGCCAATGCCTAGACGCTGCTGGCCTGAGTAACAGTCCCTCGAGACCCTTGTGCAGACATACTCCCCTTCTTCCCAGCATCTTTGTTGGTCTTGTATCGGTGCCTTTCAGCCCCGCTGCTCGCAGCGATGGCACTGTTCAGCTTTCCTTCTCCACTGCCTCCATACGGAAAGAAGAATTTACATCCATTGGGAAAGCAGGAAGGGCACAAGCTAGGATTCCAAAGGAGTCGAGGTTCCTTGTTTAACTTGCTGCAGCTCCCTGACCTTCAAGTAGAGCCACTATGAGCAGACACAAGCAAGGTCCGTGGAGAAGCCTCTCTGCTCATATTTCTGAGCTGTGGCTTCTGTCACTGACATTGCTGCAAGCCACAGCACAGCAGAAACCCTCTCCCTTTTATCCTCCATGCCATGAGTCCCTGGTGCCTCCAGGTGCCTTTATCAAGGTAAATCCACGGATCTCACCTTACCCTGAAAAGTTAATAGCCCCTTTCCACATGCAGTGAAGCTGAAGACTCATCTGCACCCAGGCCAGAAGGCAGCTGGGCAGCTTCTCTATTTCTAATCTTCTCTTTTTCTCTCTATCATGTTATTAAATTCCTACAATTCCTACAGATTACCCCACCATCATCTTTTTCTCAGTCTAAATGTCAGTCTGGCTTCCTGCTCCCAGATAAAGTGCGGATATTGAACACATCAGTGGATGTATCTCCATGGGAGACCAGTATCTGTGTCTTCTGCTTTTGCAGAATATCTGCTGCAGCAGCAGTGAAACACAGATAAATCAGATGATTATGAGCTGAAAATCACTCAGGAAATCAAAGTCACTAGGAGGATTAAAACCTAAAACTCAAGAAGATCTATCCCCAGACTCTAAACCACAAACATACAGAAACTTAACTGACATATTCCATAAAATCTAACCTGGTCATGCAAACGGAATAACGAATTGTATAATGAAACAAGACAGTTATAAAAGAATCTATCAGAGCCAGGGGAAGTTTGTGGCATTTAAGTGCTTACAAAATCAGTGTCAAGGTCTGATGGGACTAGCTTTATTCAGAAGGAGAGGGATCTACTATCTTTGTTCTCTCCATCCAGCTGTGCAGTATTAATCTGAAGAAGCAGCATTTATTTTCAATATAAAATACATAAGAAATTGTTTAATGAAGGAAGACTTTAATTCTTTGTGCTCACAACGCAATTCTGCTTCAGCCTGATTAAGATGNAAAATCAGTCTCAAGGTCTGGTGGGACTAGCTTTATTCAGGAGAGGGGTCTACTATCTTTGTTCTCTCCATCCAGCTGTGCAGTATTAATCTGAAGAAGCAAGAAGCATTTATTTTCAGAATAAAATACACAAGAAATTGTTTAATGAAGGAAGACTTTAATTCTTTGTGCTCACAACACAATTCTGCTTCAGCCCAGCCTGATTAAGATGACTAGTTCAGCTGCTTAATGACAGCGTGGAATTTCCCCAAATACCTGAAAATATCACCTACATTGCCTTAATATTCAAATTTTCCCTAGTCATTCCATAAGAAATCCTTTTAAAAAAAGTCTTGCTATGTAGCATATTTGTGAGAAGCAGCTTCATATTAAGAAGCACTGCATTTGAATAAGATTCCTTCTGTCTGCTAAACCCAGTCAAGGGAGCTGGGGTAGCTATCAGATCAAACAAGCCTACCACAGAGCAGCTTCAGTTTTCATTGTTGCAATATGAAAATATTTTATGATGTCTCGTAACTCATGCGTGAGGCTCTGATAATGGTCACGTCAGCCCCCACATTTCACACTGCGTTTAAAAATACGGCATGTTTATATACCACATGGGCTGCAGCCTGCGATCAGATTTACATTTGAAAACACTCAGCACCGGCACGCAGTGTTAAACACTGTCTTATGAACACGATACAAAATTGTCTCCTTTTTTTTTTCATTGCAATTAAAGTTGTGGTATGTCACATTTTTTGCCTCTGGGTTTGGAGACAAGCTGAGCCAAATCCATACTTAGTGTCATTTTAGGGAACACATTTAACATATTTTGCATATTACTTTTATTCTCCTTCTGTATTGCCTCCAGACTTTGGGAGGACAGGGTGGATGAGTGGCTAGATGAGGCAGGGCCGCGGTATGTGATAAGGTTTACCATATCCCCTTGATCTTACTGTGTGTGTTTGGGTGTACTCACCACTTTACTTCCTACAGTCCCAGTCTTGCAGACAATTTTGCATGAATCTCTGCTGTCAGTTAAAAAACGTGGCATTTCTACCCATGAGATCACCAAGATGAACCATTAAATCTTCAGGCAAATTAAATGAACCTGAAAAGTACATTAAAAATGCAAACATAAAAATAAAACAACCTCATGACTTTAAGCCAATTTCACTGTTATTAATGCCTGACTCATGGAACTAAATCGTCTGGAGTTGGCAATAGCATATCAACTTTGATTTCGGTCTCTGCTCTCTATATTACATTACTATATTAGCTTCTTAATATAGTAAAGTAGATATGGCTTAGCATTCACCAGGAAATCCTTTCCTTTGTATCCTATGTTCCAGTAATGCATTTTAAGCTAAAACAGTTTTTGATAATCAGAATAAATGCAACATATTTCCTGACTGTAAAAATGAAGTGGTATTTCAATTAATCATTTCTTCATTAATAGGGCACACTAGATCTCAATATCTCAAAAACCCTGTATATTGTTTTGCAATTACATGGAGTTTGGATCCATACAAGCCACATGTTATGCTTTCAGGTTGTCTACTAAAACAGATTTACATAGGAATAAGGAAGAAATAAGGCATTTTATAGAACTATTTTCTAATCTCCATGAACCAGGACATCTTGATTTAAAACTGCCTGGTTCCCAGCAAGAGGAAATAGTTTAGACTCTATGTGAAAAAAGAATAATGGCTCCATCAGGTAGTCCATGGGCCTGTGTAAATAGGACCAAATCCATGTGTATGAGAGCAGGGTGAATGATCTACTCTCCCAGGAAAGGGCTCAGCTGAGCCATTTAATGAAACTAGAACAGGCTTACTGTTCTGTGGGATTTATACAGCTATTGCCTTGGGCCCCTCTGAAAATAGCAATCTGAAGAGACACAACAGAGAAAAAAGGGTACATTTATGGGGGGTAGGGGAGAAGGGTTGGAAATAATCTCAAAGCAATCGCAAGATTACCCTGAGGCCCTACAGAAGTACAAACTGAAGCCGTATTTCCTAAAACCTACCGTCTACTGGACATCTCTGTCAGAAGAAACAGAAAACTTAGTATTTGACAATATTGTTTAGAATGTTGCTCTCTTTCTTTATTTCAGTCAAAATTTCATGTTGCCAGAAGACCTCGATGTGAAAGAAAGTTTTACAAACCTAAAGGCCAAGGTCGATTGAAAATCAGGAATCATTCATGGAAAATTAGCAAATGTGATACAGGCGGACTGAAATCCACATTAAAAACCACCTCCAACTGGCAAGTGCCGGACTTAAGGGACAGCTTTATTGTATCTCCCAGGATTAGAGTATAATTTTCTTTGACAAGTCGTTCACGATCCAAACTAAGCAGAAACCCTTTTTGTGGGTCTGCTCTGAGGCTGCCTACTGTGCCGAGATCTGTGAAAAATATCAAGACAAAAACAAGCAAGCGGGGGTTTTTGCTTTGTTGCGAGCAAGGAGGAAATAGGCCTTGAAATATCAGGGCCTTCCATGTGCAGAGGCGTTATTTCAGACTCTGTAATTCCTCTGCCCAGAAGCACATGCGACTCCGATTAATGTCAGCTGGAGTTCCGCACATGCCATAGCGCGTGGAGCGTCTACCCGTAGGTAGACGTTAACGCAGGACTAGGCACAGCCGCGTCCAGACCCCGTCATGCCTCAGGTACCTCCGAGGCGCCACGCCAGCGCCTGAGCGCTCCCCGCAGCTCGGGCTTTGCTTGAGCCCAACTCACTTCATTTGACTTTTTAACCAAAAAGCCTGGCCAAAACGGATCAGAGCTTCCCTGGTGCCAGGGAAAAAGCCTGCAAGAGCTCATTTGCATCATGGAAACTCTTGCGGCTTGCTGTGATAGCACTCTGAGGGGCAGACGGGGTGCTCTGAGCTTTCTGGGAGTTTGCACTTATTTCAGGAATCAACAGGGCTTTGAGTACTTCCTTCGTCCGAGTTCCTCAACGCGCTGTGAGAAAGCCACGCATCCCGCAACGCTCCTGCACGAGGGTCTCCTCACCTTGAACCATGCATGGGGTGAACCGGTGCGGCCCCTCTAACCATCCAGATTTCACTTTCCACAAAACCAATCTGGTTGCTGAGGAAAGGAAGAATTCAGCTACGGATGCCTGGCCAGCATGGAGTACTTGATCTAACTTGCTGCAGAGTTTAACAAAGTCTCTTTGATACTGAGCGTTGTGGATCAGTCTCCAAAGTGAATGTAGGTCCTCAGGGTTCAGCAATCAGGGCTCAACATCCACGCTGTGGCTGTGGGTGCCAGTGGGGCCACATACATACATATGGGGTTATTAGTTATGACTTTGGAATACCTGGGAAGGTGGTGAACAGCAGAAAGTAGTGGATATACATTAACTTCTAGGGGTTTTTCAAAAGAAAAAAACAGAGAGGTTTGTTGCAAGGCTGTGGCAAGGGTGTTCAAAGGGTGGATTGAGGCAGTTACAGCAGTGATGCCGGGTGCGGGACAGATCCCTGCCACCACAGAGGGAAGAGTAGGTTGTTGCTTGTGGAAAACAGGGTGACAAAGGGAGCTGATCTGGAAAAGGGGCAGTGACTCATCAAGGAATCACTACAAGGCAACTCTTTGAGGTCTGCACACTCTGATCAGATTGACATATAGAGCCAATGTCAGTAGATGAAAGGCCACATGTCTGGGGACGACCAATAAAAATGCAAAATATACTTTGGATGAAAATATTCATGAGGAAACCAAAGAGGAAACAGACCTCCTGGCAACAGTAGCTGCAAATAAGTCATACAGGGCTTGAGAATATATAGATGGGGGAATCACTTACAAGCCAAAGGAGATAACTGCTCCCCTCATCTGGCCACATTAGGAATTCTGTAATCAGTGTTATGCGATTTATTTTATAAAGAATACCAGGGGAAGGATTCAAAAAAGGATAAAATGTCTTGCAGTGGGAAATTGCTGCTCATCTAAGCAGTTTTGACAGAGGACAAGGCAAGCTCTTCCTAATGCAGATAAAACCACCCGAAGGAGTCATCCAAGAGTGCTGGGGAGATGTGTCTTCAGTCTGGTGGGCTGGTGGCTCTCTCAGGCAGGTCTGCAATACATTTTCTCACCATTCCCTTTGGCATAAGTATTGCCAAAGTGATATAAACAGACCAGACACAAAATTAACTTCCCAGAATAGGAGATTTGGCTCCTATCAGGCAGCTGATGCTCATCAACTGGGGGACTGTCTGCTTAGAGCTGTGCTGGGCTCCCTAACTTCTCCGGAGCAGCAATCATGATGCTCAGGATGGTGAAGTTCATCAGTAATGAGTAGGGGATGCAAGAGGTGGCCCTGGTGACGTTTCAGGGGTAAATGCTCTTGCAGGTAGAGGGAGGTAGTCTGGGCGAGTGTGGATTTGGACAAGTCTCCGTTCTGCTATGCAACTCACGTCTGGTAACTGGAGGGGCAGCCTTTTCAGGAAGAACCATCTAATGCAGGTTTTTCTCCAATAAGCAACAAATGGAGTCATGAATGGGAAGTGCCAAAAATAATCTTTCAATCTCATGTTTTCTTAATATGAAAAATGTATTACATTTTTCAAAAGAAAAAAAGAAAAGACAAAGAAAAATGGCTTTGTCTAGAACGAAAAATAAAAACTCCAAAGACTGCCTTATGAAGTGAGCTAGGAGTGACTTGGAAAAACATGTCTATTGACTTTAAAATATAATACTTTTGTTCAGAAGGAATGAATGACATGAAGGGTGTGAGTTCTTTTATGCAAAATTGAATCTCAGAACGCTATTTACATTACCTTAACCTTGATTCACCTTTTTTTCTCTGCACTATTTATTTTCTTTGCATAATGTCCTTCTTCACATTATCCATTCTGCTATAATTTAAAAAAAAAAAAAGGCTTGCAAGAAAACAGGCTTTACTGTGTGCAGTTTTGCTTAATCCTCTACATATCTTTTGCTTCTGACAGTCTAAGTTTCCACATTCTTTCTTTTTTCTTCTCATTTCATCTTCTCAATGATTGCTCTGCTCTTGCTGAAAATTTTTTTTTCTATTTGTTTTTAATAGATAAAATGCTTTGGACCTCTCAGCAAATGAATTTTGGCTTTTCCTTTATATGTACCAAAACTCTTATTGCAGAAGACTACATTTGTGCCTTTTCTGTTCATAAAACTTTGGTAACACAGTTTCTTTCCACATTGAACAAAGACCATACTTTTAATCCTTCATGATATCAGCATCCCTGATATTCGGGTCGTTCTGTGTCCTTTCTGATACCCATATTTAACTCCTGATGGAAGACCTGGAGATTGAGCACAGAAGAGGCAGCATAGGATCCTGCATCACGGGTTCTAAAAATGGTTTTTTTAGCTGTACTCTTCACTTTTGGTACATAGGTTATTTCTATATACCATGGGAGCCACTAAACCCATAGGAGTTTATGTTCTTATGTTCTTATCAGGAGGCTGCCAAGATGCAGTAATAACTGCAGGGCTGTTCTTCCTCCCGCACCTCCAGCACGGTGGGGAGGTTTATTTCATTGCGGTGTTGTTCTTCACTTCCCCAGCCTCAGGAGATGTGTGGGATGTGGCCGATGGCTTCATTACTGTGCAAAAGAACATGCTGAAATATAAGACCGAGCTCGAAGTGCCAACAGTGACTTGTCCATAGCTCTGCAGGCAAGGGAGGGAGACCTGGGGATGCTGCAGTAGCGCTGTACTGACTGATATGTAGGCAGGGAGGGATAATGGCTCAGACTCATTTCTTTTAAAATAACATAATCCACAGAGATGAGAGCTCTGCTTTTGATACCCCATACTAAAAAATGCAAAGCTGTTATGCATCCAGCCACAGCAAAAGGGAGCGTGGTCAACACTGATCCAAGGACGGTTTTGTCATATGAAACCCATCTAAAAGTCAGAATTCAGCACCTGAGTAAGCCTTTGTGGTCAAGGATTATGCCAAGTTCAGGAGCTAGGTAGGATAATAAACATAACAAAGTGTTACAATGGTTACTGCTAAATCCTAGAAGTGTTTTTTAACTTAATGCTTCATAGCTGAAACCCACCTTTAAATATTACAGATATGGTCTAGAGCAGGTTACCTTCCACATCCACATGTTGGGAATTTTGTACCAGCACAGGCTGGTGAGTGTGTAGGGACCAGGATAGATTTCCTCAATAATGAGTATCTTGAAATGAAGATGCCTACAATCTCCAAAGAGCCTGCGCCCAACCCAGACAGGATTCTCCAAGGTATGATGATTTATCCAGGCTGAACTGGATAGTAGCCAGCTTTAGTCACAAAACTGAGGTTTTCATCCTTGTGTAACCACTGTGGGCAGAAAGCCACCCCGCAGAAAAAACGTGACATGTCCTTGGGCTCCATCCACCTGCCTCTACAGAGCACGTTTGGACGAGCTGCCCAGCAAGTGTAGTCACATAATATGCATTGTGACCTCCCTTCTCTCTTTCGAGTCCAGTGCCCTCTCTCAGAGTCTGTTTTTTTCCAGTGCCATGAATGTCTGTCCGCAGTTATGTGTGTGCTTTCTGCATAGCAAACCTTAGATTTTGCTTCTTGAGCATGTGAAACTTGATTATTTATTGGTCCATTGTAGATCTTGGTCACATATTAAGTTATGAGCCCCGCCAGACCAATGGTGTTTATATCCAAGTCACTAGGACGTTTTCAATGATTTGGTGTTTTTTTTTTCAAAGTTTTCTGTGCAAACATACAGGTTTTATTAAATTTAACTCAAGATAAGATGGGAAACTGCTGAGCAAAGGGCCAGAGAGGGAGAACATATCCCTTTCTATACCTAATGTCCTGATTATCCCAGAGAGTACATGGTAGCCAGGTTGTTCATCTGGACCATGCAAAGTTATTTTCAAGCCCTTTTTAAAGAATGATTCAAAACATTTCATCTGGGCCTATATACCTGATATCCAACAGATGAAGAAGTGAAGAGCTCACTCTTTCTACCTAGTGAGAGATGGATGCTATAAACTGGTGCCTCAGACACTCATTCAGAAAACAGTTCTTGTATTTTTAATGAAAAAAAATCATAAATTTTCAATTTAATTCCTCTGCAGAACAAAGCTGTGTTGACCTGTACATTTCACAACAGGAAATTCTGTGTGTTTCAGTTATCCCTAATATTGGCCCTTGCAGAGTGATGGGGGCAAACATGTGGTGATGAGTTTCCAAGCCTACAGCTCCTACCCCAACCCAGTACCTGTGCTCCCACTCCATCACTCTTTGCATGTTCAAAACTACCAAGGTCTTTTGCAAGGATAAGTTGAAAATTCACACTTAATAAAAATCAATTTCTTATAGTTGCTTAGTAACTGTTCAGGTAGCTGGGATTCCTGCTTGAGGAGTGAACACAGACCTATATGTTTTATCCTAAGTCCCCCCAGCCCTTCTCCCTCCATGTCAAAGCATGCACCACAACACTGAGAAAGGAAAGCAGAATACTGAATTGCAAAATCACATTCTAAAACATGAAGGGACGTGTTTGCTCCAGCATGCTGGGTTTCAGAGCAGCAAGGTATAAGCAGGTTAAGAAAATAAGCCTGTCTGTGTGTTGCTATCAGTGCGTCTTAGTTTCCTTGTTACCGTAAGCAGCAACACGAGCGCAGCCCCTCATCACCAGCGAGCGCTACCTGCCCACGGAGCAGCCGGCACAAAGCCGCCGAGACCCGGCTCTTTCCTCTCTGATGGCCTGGGCTGTGTGGCTCGCTTGTGTGTGTTGAAGAAAGTTTGACACCTTTGGGTTTCTCGAAGAGATGGATGTCAGAGCAACAGGGGAGGAAAGGTGAGGCAGGAAATCTGGCTCCTTTTAGAGGTGCTTTGATAATCTTCCGCACAAAAAGCTAAAGCCAGCAGGTTTCTCACGTTGTAATGCAGAGCAGGCACTGTTTGAGGCCGGCATTTACAGCTCACTTACTAGGAGTGAAATGCTTTACATGTCCCCAGGGATGTGTGAAAGGAGAACTGCCCCCTGTGTCCTACTAGAAGCCATGCCAGCAGTTCAAATAACTTTTTTTTTCCCCAAGATTTTATGATCTGATGCTTGGATTACATTTGTTTAGCTGTAGAGGTGTGAGGTCTGACCAATTTGTCCAAGGGAAAGAATAGCCCCAGCTCCACACACATGTGCGTTTGCAGCTTAGCTTCGACCATCACACTGTGGAAACCCCCGAGGAGGAGGGATGAAGTCATAGGAAGACTCAACCAAGAACCAAAGCCCCGGAGAGGAGAGGGACAGGAAGGGACGGTGCTGCAGCCCAAGCTCCACCATCCTCCATCAAACCTTCGCATGAGTCAATGCAGATCCAGCCTTTAGAGACAGCATGTGCTGGGGCCGGGTGCTGCCCTTTGCCCCAAAGCCAGAATGGGCAAAACCTCCATTTCTTTACATCCTTTTATCAACTAGTTTTATTCCACCAGGATTTCTTTCCTCAAATTTCTGTCTTCAGGCTTTTCTTTCTGTTGTTCCAAGAGGTCAATATAATAGTGAAGCACAATCTCTCTCTAGATCTACGCCAGTATGAATTAAACTTCATAGAAAAATGAATTTTATCCTGACTCCTGTGTGTAGGGAGGCCATTAAAGCAGGGGAGATCATGATATTTTCAAGGCCTCAGAGCAGGCTTTAGCTCACAGAGGCCAGATAGCCGGTGGCAGCAGTCTGGTGGGTCTCAGCTATAAAAAGACTGACCTTTATTCCTCCTCCATTTCTCATCGCAAATCCCTCCATCCTGCTCATCAGCTTTCCCAGTTCAGATCCTTCTGCCAGCACATGGCTCTCTTTGTTGTGTCCTGACTGCTGTCACCTCCCCATGTCCAGCAGCCCTTGCACCACTGACCCCACCACAGCAGACCAGGGTCACTCCAGCACACACAGGCCAACAGGCCTTGGGGCAACCCAAACATACCAAAAATCCAACGGAAATGATCATAAGTGCATAAATAGCGTAAATCTAAGAAAAAGGTGGGCACATGGTAGCCCTAATGAAGTCCTCTGAAGTTGCTGGAAAGACTCCCTTTTACTTAGCTGGGCTTTGAATGCAATCCAAAGCCGAGCACTTTTCAAAGCTGAGATAAGTCCTGGCTCCCAGTCCCGTTTTTGTGCTCAGACTCCTAGACAAGACCCGTCCTCCTGCTTTTATTTATGTTAGGGAGTCACTCATTCATAATTCATCTGGGTCTGAGGCTCACTTCCCGTGTCAGGATACAGAGCGTTTATACGGCGATAAGGGACTATATTAACATTATAACCTGGTGTTTGAAAACGCTCACATTCACTTTCAAGGTATTTATCACCAATAAACACAGCAGAAAAATCTGGCTTCATTGACCTTTATTGCCCAGATGATACTTTTGCACAGTGGACGTAAAACCCAGCACTTGTTTACTATTGCGTGGGGTTCAGTCATGTTCAGCACATCATGCCAAGAGCTGGAGGCACTCAGTACCTTTGAAGATAGTGGTTTTGTAATACCAGTTGGGATTTTTAATTGCAATATGTGCCAACAGTGCATTTTTATTTCATCATGAGGAATTTCCCTTACACACAGCCCACCCAAAAGCCCACATTCTTTTGTTTTCATACAAAGAACAACAAAACATATAATTACAAATCCATGTAACAGACAAGACTTCATGATGGATTAACCGTACTTCAGAGTTGAAAAGCAGCCCTGCAGATAAAAAGCAAATGTTAACAGACATTCACTCAGTGAACTCATATTTTCCACCCCATCTCTAATTGCACTATCATAGTTAGTGCATGCCTGGTTTATTGAAGAGAGTAACAAACATGTATCTTTTATCTATGAAAACCCATTATCTATGAAAACATATTTAAATGACTTGTACCCTTTACTACCTGAAAAAGTAAGACTTTACATACTGCAGTTAAAATTAAATCAATCTCTGAGCTGTAATAAAATAACCAAAACAGTTACTATGAACACAGACCGGCCGTGGATGGCTCATAACTTTCGGACTATTCTTTGACTCATATTTTAGCAGTCTTTTATTTCCGGGCAGTAGCTTTGATTCTACCTTCCTCTAAAATTATGACCAACTGACAGCAAAGGGTGGAAGGGTACACATTAAATTGCTTGTGCTGCTCTTATGACAAGGATATTGGCAATAGCTTCCTACTATTATTTACATTTGAGGTCACTGGCTATTTATCCCTCCACATTATTTTCTTTGATTCTTCTCGGGTGCCAGAGCCAAGGGATAGAGGAAGGACATAGTAAATCTGTAATCATTTCCATGGAAATGGAGAGGGAGCTCACGCTGTGCACAACCACGGGGAGGTGCTCACCAGCAGCTGGAATCACCGAGCACTGGTGCCTGGTCTGCCATTTGCTGCTGCAGCAGCACAAAGACATTTAGAACAAAAACACCGTTAACACTATCTCCCAGCCAGTAGTTATGCTTGGCCCAACCTCAGGAGCCCACATAGAGCAGGTTGGACCCAACCATGTGCCCGTGCACACTGTGAACCCCAAGGAGAGGTCCAGAGATGTAATGACAGGCTGGGAAGCACCATGGACCAGATCGAAAGCGTGGACGGGCTGGATGGTTTCTCCTGGGTGAGGATAGCAGGTTCCTGGCTGAGGTCTGAGGCCCAGGCTGACAATCCCATTGCAGCCCTTGAGTGACCATTGCTTATGTTCTATTTTCTTGGAAATGAAACAGCAAGATTCAGGATGTCCAGCTCTGAAAAACCTGCAGGAATGTGACTCAGTAAACGGTCAGCACTAGCACTCACCTCTAAAAATAGAGGCACTAGAAATCACCCCTGACAGCCTTAGCCATAAAGAGCTATTTTTAGCCCATCTGTCTCCTGTGAGCTCAGTTCTCCCAGGAAGGGGAGGGGACAGAAGTTCTTGTCACAGAGTGCATTAGTCAGAAGAAGTTTGAGCTGAAATGCTTTCATATCTTGAGCACTAAAAAATGACACAATCACTTAATTTCTTTAAATGGATGTGAGATTGTTGCCAAGTTTGTGAGCAATTAAATGTAATGCAGGATAAGATGGCAGGGTGAAGGATAATTATATGCTCTCAAAAGCTTGGTCTTTTTATAAGTGAAATGGCCTTAGGGAGTTTTCCAGCAAAGTTTGGGCTCAGCCTTTCAGCTCCAACAAAGCCCATTGCCAACAGTGGCTTTGCAGTGAGCATATGTGAGATGATTCCTAATGAATTCTCAGTCAGGTTCCCACTCAAATAGCCGCCAGACCTGACAATAGTTTGATTTTCTTTTCACTGCTTTATGTGATCAGATCTTGCCGGATGTGTTGGCATTCCTGCATACCTGCGTCCTTAGCAAGCTAAAGATTCAGTGTATTAGATGCTAACATAATGTGTATCTGAAAAATGAACTCCGGAAATCTTCGAAGACATGGCATAACAAATGCATCAAATAATACTAATGGGATCGCTAATTGCTGTTCTTACTAATGAGTCCAGACTTGTGAGGTTTTGAGTAGTTCGGAAGAGGTGCCACCACTTGTTTTGCTGGGTCCACAGAATTAATTCATTCTCAGGGAAAGGATGCCCAGATCCTGCTGTGTCCTTGCCCAGGGAGGTGTTGGGCATGTCAGGGAGAGAATCCTTTACCAAAAGAGCCGCTGTCCTTTATACTTTGAGCCCATTACTGAGCACGGTACTGACTCATTCTCTTTTGAAGTTATATGTGGTTGTTATATGATATTATTCATATATCAATATTCAGACAAGTTTAAATGATTTATGACTGAAAACTTTTGCAGTTTTCACAGATGTTGAACCCTTTAGTATGACTCCCCAAATCAGTTATTTAAGAAAACGGAGGAGGTGACAGAGTAGTCACTGTGTGATGCTCATTACCGTCTGTTTGAAAAGCAGAACTTAGCCCAACAAGTAACAGAAATAATACAATATGATTTAGACAGAATTTTGAAAAGATGGAGTCAAGCTGAACAAGTCCATGTGCATCCCTGCAACGGAAATTTTTGGAGGGGAAAAATACTGGTTAAGGTCACAAATAGTGAAAACATAAAAGCTAAAGGAGTAACAGACTAAATTCCTTGCACCAGTCACCTGATGTTCGCCATCCACATTCAAAGCTCTCAGCTCAACAGGCTGCTAAACACAGACAACACCTAGCTGGTTCAAACATTGGAAAAACAACTTTTCTGAAGTCATTAAAAAGCTATTTCCTTTTCTTCTTTTACTGCTCCCATTTTCATTTTTAATTTAATAAATCCAGTTTGTGATATTGTGGCCACATTCTCTTGATGTAAAACATATTTTACTTGCAACTAAGCACAAAAATATTTCTCCAGTACATTCCAGCTAGCTGCAAGGATGATAATCTTACAGACATTTTTTGTTTTATGGTTTAATTATATTTATTTTTAGTTGAATTGCTAGGCTTATTCTTGGGAGCTTGTTGGATCCTGATGATGCTTGCATTTGCTGTTGGGAATATGGCAAAAGCCACAGTGCAGAGCTGGATGACATCTATAAAGGTTGTAATAGCTTCGCTGCTGGCGAAGAGCTGAGAATGTCGTTTTCCCAACCCCACCTACAGATTTCAGGATCTAACAAGCTCTGGAACAAATGTTGCATTTCAATTTTGTAAAAATGATTTTATCTATTGCTGGAAACCCCTCCAGCTGTTTAGCAATATACAGATATATATATATATATATAAAAAGACTGAAATAAGGTTATATCTGATACCTGTGCTTATGAGTATTTCAGTATGACTAGTTCCTGATATTGCCCAATATCATAACCATGCTCCTACATTACTATTTAACTGATATGCCCATGCCACCATCAGTGAGGTTTTAATTAGCCGGGCCAGGCTAGACGGCTGCTGCAGGGAGATGCACTGTGGTTCAACCTGGATTAACTTGTCTCTCCAAGCGGACCACAATCCGCCGCAATGTGAAGAGCTGCCTGTGAGCCCTGTGCTGGATGGAGCCCCTGTGACCAGGGTTAATGTGCCGTAATTCATGTCACCAGCAAAAAAAAAGTTCATGGGAACCTCTTTTTTAATGATTAAAGACACCGTGTTCTTTTCCATAGGAAATACTTGAGTCAAGGTTGGGTAATTGCAGTTTCCTATCTGGTTTTTTGCTTTAGTTTCACTAAAACCATTGACCATTTTCTAACCTCACTTGTTGAAGTAAGATGCTGAATAATGTGAAGCAGCTTTTGTGTCTGTCCTTGGGATGCTAACATTTCAGTAACAGACATACCATAGTGTATATTTGCTAATGGACCACTCAGGAAGGAATGTGCTAAATGCAAGGTACAATGATACACTGATGGCATGTGTTTACAGATAACATTAGTCTGATATTTTTTAAGGATTTTTGATGAATTGCGACACATTTGAGAAAAGAAAAGACACAGATTATCTAAGAAAGATCTCTGGAGTAAATTGGTTTTGAAGGAGCCAAGCCTGAAATCGAAGCTCCCTCCTGGGTCTCCGCTTAACATACCATTAGCCCATTGCACATGTGACTGCCTATTTGCCTGTTGTTTATGATTCACATGTTTTTAATGCTTTTGGTGCTAATTTGATGTTTTAATATTTCATAGGTCTCATATCCCTGAGCCTAACCATGAATCTAGTCTCTGTGACTTAAAGCTCCAGCGATAGATGTGGTTCTCACGTGTGTAAATCAGCATGAAGTAAAGGGTGTAAATCAGAAGTCTTCCTGTGAATTGCCTGGAGGGGTGTAGTGCAGTTATACTGGCATAACTCACTCCAGAATCCTTTTCCCTGAACCTTGAAAAATATACTTAGGTTTCAGGAAAGAAAACGGATCCACAACAAATGGTGCAGGATTGCTTAATGGCTTCCTGACAAATCCCCGTCCCTGCTCCAGAGCGGGGCAGCCAAACGCAGGGACTGCTCTCGTTTCAGTCTCGGGAGGAGCCTGACAGGTGCAGTTAGCATCTGCTCGGGATGATAAAAGCCATCAGTTCAATATGCTGTTAAAAAGCCATTGCGCTCAGCACGGATGCTTAGCTCGGTCAAGCTCTGTAAAACTGCCATAAAAGGCCAAGTCTTGCAATGCTTGGGCATGCAATGTTTGCATGTGCTGAACTCCCACCAAAAATGTGCATTTCGGCATGGGAAAGGAATGCAGGATCTGTGTTGTGCTGACACCACGTACGTGCAACCCATCAGCGCCCACACTCACCGCAGGGCAGAAGGGGGCAAGTCTGTTTGGGAACTGATGTGAACTGTTCCCACAGGAGACTTTCACCTGGTGCTTGGGTTTCCATGCTGCCCTTTTCGCTTGCAGTGGCTTTATGGTCTCAGTCAGTGAACTGCTCTCTGCTCTGCTAACACAATATTCCCAAATAATTTCTGCTCCAAATCCAGATTCTTTAGTGTTTGAAGGACAGGATATTGAATAAAGTTTTCTTAGCTCATTGAAGTGTCTTACAGAACTAAACAGATCTGATCCAACAACCATGAAAATCAACAGGTTTTCTGATGGTTTTGTTAGAATCACAAAGCTGCAGGAACTGCCTAATACATCCTCCTCTCTCTTGCTCTTCAACTGTCCAGCCCAAGATTAGACCACATAGGTCCTTCTTCACAGTTTATCTCTCTAGTCTGTTCCTAAAGACAGCAGCCTGCAGGGTCTGCAGCTGGGCTCACAACCCTTACCCTGGTGAAGCTTTTTCTGATATCTTGCCCAAGCTCTCCAGTTGCAATTTAAGCCCATTCCTTTTTGCCCAGTCCACTGAGGTGCAGAATAAGACTTTATACCAAAATACTTCATAAATCGATTGAAGGCAAGACGGAACCATTTTGCTTCCATAGTTACTCATTTATTTTTAACCAGAAATCCAGAGTTTTTTATTAACTTCCCCAGAGTGGTTCAAATGAACCATACAGAAGAGCGATAGCTTTCCACTGAGCGCTTTAGGGAAAAATAGTTTCATGCAATAGTTAAACCTGTTCCACTGAAGTCATGGGAAGTTTTGCCATTGAGTATAATGAGCCTGGATTTCAGCCAGTGACTGGCAGTTTTCAAATTCATATCTTTATTAGGGTCCATTGGCTCAGCTGTTCTGAGAGCATCGCTGTCTTCCGCGGCAGTTCACGTAGCAGCTGTGAAGGACCCGCGAGATCCTGCTGAGCCTGGAGCCCATTCACTTCCTTCTAGAGAAGAGAAAAGGTTACCTTAAAGCAGGATTATGTCGTGGT
This sequence comes from Crypturellus undulatus, assembly GCA_013389825.1. Taxonomy (NCBI): domain Eukaryota; kingdom Metazoa; phylum Chordata; class Aves; order Tinamiformes; family Tinamidae; genus Crypturellus; species Crypturellus undulatus. The sequence continues at coordinate 32,861 of VWPW01012897.1, forward strand.
TGATTGATTTACCTGATCTTGACTTTAAATAGAGAAGGAAGAGTTGCAGAGTCTCAGTCTCGTACACCGAGACTGTACCAAATCTGAAGGAAGAAAGGGAGAAACACAGGTCCTGGAAGAGGCAGAGGCTCCCTGTAATGTACCAGCAGCCTCAGTCCCATCCATCCACCATCCCAGCCTCACACCAGCAGCCTATCAGTCACAAAAGTTTATTCATGTCAAACGATTTTAGCTCCAGCAGGAACGATGGGACCAGCACCAAGCGGAGGAGGTTTGCATCAACTGAGCTTATCACACAGAGGTTTCAAAAGTTCACATTACAGATCCCCGGTGCTTACTTGAAGGGAAAGGGCTGAAACATCCAATATATTTCACTCAGACTGACAACCTAGTAAACACACCAGCAGGATAACCGTGATCCTTAGGACAATGGAAACATTTTAGTTAGAAACCGTAGAAGTTACAAGGCTGAGATTTATATGCTGTGGGATAAATAAATATTCAGTTCCCATTAACATTAATGGGAGTTAAGTGGCTAATTCCCCACACATTATGCTGAAGATTTACTTTCCCGTATTTTATAGAATAAATTAATTTATAGTCTTTCTGGAGGTTAGACCTGAGAAAAACAAAGAGCTCAGAGTTTACTCCAGTTTTATGAGGTCATTTTTTTTAAAAGGAGGTTTATTCCCCAAACAGAAGGAAAGGTTAGAAGAGCACAGAGTTAAAGCAATCCCCTCCATGGGATGCCAGGGAGATTTGTGGCAGGCATTTAATCCAACCTTACAGACAGAGAGACACACAAAGATCCATATAAAATGTCTTAATAACAGAAGCCGGAAATTCGTAACAATAATAAAAGCTGACATTTATACAGAGCCTTTCATCCGCATATCCACAAGCTGGATTTTGCATTCAGAGGCACTCACAAAATTCCCTTTGAAAACCACTTGTTATTTCACACTCAAAGGGCAAAATGCATCAAGGAGGCTGACTTCGGTACTGCTGAAACTCAGTCAACCTTGGGCCAGACATCCTCAGGCATTTAAGACCCCAGGAAGGTAGTTAAGCATGTTTCTATTTTTAATTTCAGAGTATTCTTGTTAACTTTAACAGATTTTTCATGTGTTTAAGAGTGTGTATACACCTACACAAACCAGGACCTACAGCTCCACTTAACACTGTCACCCCCTGCATCTCTATGTAAAATCCCACTGGATCTGATGTCTATCAGATGCTTCAGTCTCTAGGATGACCCCATAAATTTTCGTTGCTGGTTAAAAACATTTAACCTCAGTTTTATCAATAATTTACAAGTCTCAAGAATCGTTTGCTAACAGTAACCCATAGTCCATGGACTCAAAGACCATACATTCATTCTAAACAATCACATTCCTTCCTTCCTCTGTTGTGCAATGCTATGTATTTGTGATGAAATTCAGATTAGTGACTATAAATGAGACAATTAAACATTTGTTTCACTTTAGCCCTATTTGAGAAAGAACAGCTCCGGACAGAGCAAGAGAAAAATTCACAGCAGTATTTTCAATAGGGCCCAGTGATCTGCTGCAGATAAGGAGCAGCCTCTTTTCCTTATTCAAATGTTAAGCTTTCCCAGGCAAATAATATTTTCCACCAACTGATCATTCATCCATCTACAGCTCCGCACAAGCAAGTCCTTTTCACTGACAAGGTCACTGTCACCGTTTTATTTTGATCAAACTTTGCTTTTGTGTGGTGCCTATTGGATCTTTTTTCCTTTTTGGCATCAAAACAGCCTCTCGAGACCTCTGACAGTAACTCTCTGCACTCGTCTTTCGTTAGGACTCAGCTCCCTTAGATCACCTCGTATTTAGCGGAGCCGGCGGCGGATGGGACCCAGCAGGATCAAGCGGACCCTGCTTGCACGTGCCAGCCTCACTCAGCACCGCGGTGCCGGCGCTCCAAGCTCTCCCTTCCCTCCCAGCCACGGAGCAACACTCTGGATGGAGCCAGTGAATATCAGGGCAACGCTCTGGATGCAGCCCGTGAGTATCAGGGCAATGATCTGGACACAACCTGCAAGAATCACCCACGGTCGGAGCAGTCTGAGCTTGCGCCGGACTCCCCAGGAGCAGATCCCAGAGGAAAGGAAGGTGGTGGCGAGAAGGCCGGTCTGGAATGTGATTCCCTTGCATATGTTTGAGATGTTCTTTACTATCCAGTAAAGCGATTTTATAGCAATCCTGCATTTTATTTTCAAATGCACATTTTCAAACTATGAACACAATGCATATCAGTCATTATCTGATTATAGAAGCTTTCACAACCGTTTCCAGGCAGCTTTCAAAAGCTGCCAAGGAATTCAGCCTGGCAGAGGTTTGAACTTTACTGCTCCTTTTCACGGAAAGTCTAAAGAATAAGTTACGGAGAAGAAAAAATGTATTTCCATGACCCGTGATAATGCAATAGGCCCAGACCATGAAAAAAATGACCTTTGGTGGGTTACGCAGTGCAGATAACCTGCTTGCAGCCATCTGCCAGTGGATCGTGGGACTCCATAGCCCCTCTGGCTTTTTCATTACTTCTTGCAGAAGAGCAATAAATAAATGTCATATTATTACTGAAAAAGCACCAACGAGATATAGAACAATTATTAATTGTACTTAAAGCTACTCAGTCAGATGGTATGTGAGCATCCTAGCGAGATGATGGGCAGGTAGAGAACGAAATCTCTCCATTTAAAAGAGATAGCTGACTCAACCAGTTTGTTTTTGCTGGCTACACGTGAATAGGATCGCGCCTGCACAGATTACTTTTACATTCTCTGCTTTTCCCCAGGGACAATACCTTGTCTTTTTAAGCCATTTAATCGTGTTGATAATTTTGATTCTTTACAGCAGGCTGTTAGCCAAGGCAAATGTTTGTGTTGTTTTAAAAACTTAAAGTGTATCACTGTGGGAAACTTAAAATATACAGATAACTTCAGAAAGCATTTTTGAAAAAAAAAAAAGCTGTGATAATATCCCATGTTATTTCATTTCTCTTCTATTAATTTTACATGTAGTTCAGTGTTTTCACGAGTCGTTTTTCTGTCCTCTCCCCTTCCTACTCCAAATATGTGAAAGTCCTGATATGATGCTAATTGAACCAAACCGCCAACATTTTTGCAACCGCGAAAGCTCCAGACGAAAGAAAAGAGAAAAAATGAAACATTATTTTTATCTTTGAAAGAGTTTTTGAAATATGCGTCCGCCATGAGAAAAAAGCACTTTGAAGTGTGTGTACATTAAATATTAGCACTAAATAGGACACAAAGCAGCGAGGGAAGCACAGGTCAAGTTTAATTGAAAAGGACAAACTTGAACCAGGCGCACGGGGAGCATTCGTCCCGGCCGGGCGCTACTGGTGCCGCAGGACGCACACTGCAGAGCACCAAGGGCTGCTAAAGGGAATCAGGAGCCACCGCCACCACCTCTCGGCACTTGTCAGCATCCCCGGCCACCAGCCAGAGGGCCACCAGCCTGGGGACAGTTACTGAGAGTAAAGTGGACCTGCAAACCTGGACTTGTGGAGTTGAATCCAGATTGCTGCACCATGCAAGCCCACGGGTTGGGTATAGGCAAGTAAATGAAGTCCATGTTGACTACCAGCCTTCATCCATTCCCCAGGTGGCCCTTTGTTCCCATGTATGTCCTCAAGTGGTGCTAGTATGGTCCACACAGAGCCGAATCCACCACCAGCTTCTCCTGGTGAGTCCCCGTGGCCTTGGACCTGCCTTGGACACGCGCACAGAGGCACATGCTGCTGGAGTAGCAACGGCACGAGGGCAGCTCGGTGCTGTGCAACACAGTTTAATCAGCATGTGCTTTCTATTTGCTAGTGCCCGCACTGTGCTTCCACGCACGCTGCCCGGGAGTCCTGCCGAAATCTGCAACACATTAGCTGCAGGAGGGATGAAGGGAGCTCGGCCGCTGCCCGGGCTGCGCAACACGGCAGGCTGGGAAGGAGCTGTTTTGATGGAATTAAAGGAAATAGTAATCAGGGTTGTAGTGAGAACTCTCTTCCTCCAGCTAATGTATTTTCTTAAACAAAGCGCAGGAAGTTATAACAGAAAAGCTCTTGTGTGCGCGGCCAGCACAGTGGCGAGGACCAGGCAACCGGCTTAGCACAAATCTCCTTTGATTGGGGCCAAAGTGAAGGTGCTCCCCTCCCGCAGCACCCAGGCTTGCCCTGCTCTGCAGCCTCCTTCCCTGCTCCTGAAGAGCGGATCCCGTGTTTTAATAACAAGAGAACGGTCTATGTTTCCTCCTTTCACCGAACCCCTTCCCTCCTGTTTCCTCGCTGACGGTAAAGGCTCTTAGCGGCTCTGTTTTTCAGCAATAACCGTTCGCTAACCGAGGTCACACATACTGTCCGAGTGCCAGCAACCAGAAACCTTAAATAAAGTGTTACTGAAGGAACTGTACAAATACCTTTTTCACAATAATCTGCTTGCTGTCTTTCATGTGTTTGCTAATGAGCTTTACCTCCTGTGGAAATTAAATGGGCTCTGGCTGCCCGATTTTCCAGCATTTGAAAAATAGATCGGTTTTGCTGGAAGGAGAGCTGGTGTTTGTTTTTCTGCGGTGATTTTTGTTTTTATTGCTCTAATGGCAGCTTCAGAAAATGAAATATCTGTCAAAACAAATCAGGAGGAGGAATGCTCAAAACTTGCCTTTTTTGGCACCATTCTGCAACATCAAATGTTTATCATCTCAATTTTTTTTGAAATGTCGTACTTGGCTAAAATGAACCTCAGGATCAAAAATTAGCAGATCTTCCATTAATTATATTTCAAGGTGCAGCAAACTTCCAAAGTGGAACTCAAGGCCATATAGCTTTTTCTGATTCCAAAGCCTGAGGGCTTCTCCAGGCTTGTTATTACTGCTCTAGACACTCTTAACACTTTCCATCCCCACAAGTCATTAACAGAGGAGGAGGAGGAGACCGGAGAAATCCCAGGTTTGCAGACCTATGCCACTGATCCTATTAATCATAGGACCAGCGGCAACACTAGTAACATTTACTGCTTCTGGGGGCAGTGACAGCGGTTTCTGCGGGGTTGCTTGGGCAGATAACAGGAGCACGAGGAATATCCACAGGCACAGGTCCCAGCTGAGGTGCTAAAGCCATTCAGTGTGCTGAGATGCAGAGCTGCAAATTATGAGCTGATTGATAATAAAAACAGGGGATACTAATACACAGCACAGCTTGTAAGGGCAATGGGCCTCCCTCGCTTTGAAGTCAGCACAAGCACATCTATGTGCATAACTAGCGCTCTGATAAATGTGTCCGCAAATACAGCCTCCTTGGCACATTCCCGTGATTTAGGTGGGAAGATCGCACACGTGTAGACTAGATCCTGCACAGGACGTGCTGCCTGTGGTACTGCCAAATATTTTCAGCACAGTAATTCTTACAGTAATTAGTAAAAAGCAGCTCTAGCTGGAAGGTTATAAGCTGGATAGCATCATAGCGATGCTTTTGTTCAGTTGTTGCGTGCTTAAAATTGATCATGCTTACAAAAATGCTTATTTATAATGGAATAATTTCCCAGTGGAGTCTGATAATAATAATAATAATAACCAACAATGCACAAATAGTTGTGTAAAAAGTTGGGTCCTCCGGTTTGTGGTCCACAAGACAATAGGCACAAATCTTACTGTGCAAATTCAAGAATTGAAGACTGAGTATGTAGCTTCAAAGAAATGTGGATAAATACATTTCTAAACAAAAATAATAATAAAAAAAGGAAGCACAGACAGGCTACCATGTTTAATATTCTCCAGATGCAACTCGAGGATCACAAGATCCAGAGATTAATAAGGGGGAAATTTTTCTGTGTCAACACTAGTGAGAGTTGTAAAGGCCAAAACACGCTGGAATCTGAGTTCAGCCATGAGAATATTCCCTCAGTGAAGAGCCATGATTCTCTGGTAATGAAATAATGGGAAGAATAATGCATTGCACTTACACAGTACTGTATGGGAAGTGGCAAATAAGGACAGTGGTTGTATCTGTGTAAAAATAAACGCAAGGTCGGGCTCAGAGCCAGCCCTGCTGCTCACCTACCCTCGTCTCCCGCTGCAGAGCCCTGAGCCGGCTCGGAGCACGGGGAGAGCCCCACGCTCAGCCTCGCTCTGCGGCATGAGCCGACGGGATCTGCCCTCCTCTGCGGGTCCCACTTCTGTCTCTCTTTCCAGGGTTCTGCGCAAAGCTCTGGGTTCTTCTCAGCAAATATTTAATCTGAAAAGTAGAAGTAGCTTTATTTAGATAGCCATTTTTTCCTCTCAAGTGCTACTAATGAGGTTTTCTATGCCTTTAGGTGGTGTTGCATTACAGTTTTTAAGTAAGCGTTAACATAAATCCTGTGATTCATTGGCATATCTGCTGTGATCTGATTTGATTAACTCTTATCTTTGCTCTTGTGGATTTTATTAATTGTGACCAGTACAAAATAGGATTTGAAAAAGCCATCATTAAATTACCAGCATTTGAAATAGTCCTCAGAGAGGCATCTCTAAATGCGACCAGCTTCAAGCTCCATCACTTTTATCCCCTTTTAAGGAGTGTTGTAAGATCTTCTGTTTTATACATGAAATGTCATGTTGTCTAATATCGCAGCACTACATCACATAACACATCCACTTCTGTAGTATTAAATCTCTTTATGTTTCGACATTGTATTCCAATTTGCAATATTAACGTTGTAAGAAACATATAGTGACAATTGAATCTTTCAGAAGAACATGTTGTTTCCATTCCAGACACCCACTATCATTTCCAGTAATGGGTAGCCAGTCTGAATGTATGTTTCTAGCAGACTATAGCTGTATGACTGTTAAAGCACTGGTGGTACTTGTGAAACCCCAAATATGCAATTTGGTAAAGGTAATCTGTGAACGGTAAAGCATTCCCAAGAACTTTGACTCTTCCACTTTGAATCTTAATTTCTTATTATTCCCTAAAAAAGACAGAATAATAGCAATGATAATCACAATGATGTAGTAATAACAATAATAATAGTCAGTGGTAGACTAACTGTGAAGTGTCTTCCCACCTCAATGCGCAGTTAATTCTCTGTCCATGCACAGCAATTCATCCTGAAAAAGTCATTTAGAAAGACCCAAGATTTTGATGACTAAACCATGACTAACACTGAGAGGCAACTTTGATTTTGCTCTCCAAGATCCCAGAGTTTCCAGCTTCTCTCTGTGCCACCCTGCTTACCCCAATGTTATTACACTCCCACCACGGGTCCCTCTGTGCATACTCAGGGGAAATCAAGTCCACGCTTTCAGTCAGCCTTATCAGCATCTTCTTTTCACATCACCAGGAATAGCTCAGATGTCTGCATACATGGTGTTGCTGCTCTGCCTACAGCTGTGCTAATACCTGAAAATGCAAAAGAAGAAAAATGAGGGTCAGTTTTTGAAAACACAATCATTAAAGTTGAGAGAAAAAGTACAGAGCTCACCGTGCCCTCCAGGCACCACCTCTGTGGGCATCAGCCATCCAGGTGGACCGTCTGCCACAGGCATCTGCATGCACCTCTTTTTTGCACCGAAAGGGCTTTTCTAGCAACCCAGCAGCATCAGGAAAACCCCACAGTGCTTTGGGATGCAGGATTCAGTTTCACAACTCAGTACCACAGAGCCACCTCCATCATTCTGCCACTGCCTCCCCATCTCCGATCCTGGCAGGCTGAGAGGATTCCCAGAGCCCTTGAGGCCACTGCAGAGCCCAGCTGCCACCAGCTGCCAGCCTAGNGGATGCAGAGCCCTTGAGGCCACTGCAGTGCCCAGCTGCCACCAGCTGCCAGCCTAGGGCTATGTGCTCTGGGGCACGCAGGTGGCCACGGTGGGAACCAGGCATCGGCAGGTCAAATGGGAGCACCGCTCCACTCCAGCACCCGCAGGGACCATCCTCGATGGCTCCGGGTGGGCAGCACTTGGGCTGCTTTCTGCTGCCTCAGCAGAGAAAGAAACCCACCACCTGGACCAAAGTCTGAGGATTTAGCCCATAAATCTCAGGGCTTTGATGAATTCCTTTCCATTCCTTTTTTTTTTTTTTCTCTTGTCACAGATGTTAACATTTTCCTAGCAGTTATATGTTACCTTGGTGAAATGCAAAGAAAATAGAAACCCCATCTGAAATTTTGCAAAGGATAAAGTAGAATAGCATGGATCAGTTTAGTACAGCAGTCAAGATTAGATAAGCAGTATATGCCCAGTGTTGGCTCTGAGAAATCAGTGTGAATGCAAAAGTCATTTTTAGCATGTGTTTGCAGTACAAAGCCCTTTCACTCAGAGGGGAAATATATTGTGCAGTAATATTGATGTTCCTCGCCTGATCTGTCAGCTGAAAATATATTGGAAGAGGCAAGGTAATACTATTTCACTGACATTACAGTAGTCTTGCTAGAAATAGGCTTACTGTGTCTTTTGAATCAAAATTGATAGCATTCAGCATGCTCCCATTTACCTCTTGCTGATTCCGTCATCTGACATTTTTATATAAATAGACAATGATTTAGAGAAAGTATGCAATAGAAATGAAATAATTTTGCCTGGCAGAGGAAGTTCTGAGGCCACGCGACTTCATGCATGCAGAAAATTATACTATACATTTAATACTTGCTCCTTTTTTTTTTTCAAAAAAAAACAATTCACAACATGGCTTCTTTCATCATCCTTTATCATGATAATGGTGGTGATGAAAAGACAAATTAGCCATCTTTAAGCTATTTTCTACAGAAAGTAAGTTTTAATATGGTAATAGTAAAATAAAAGATTGGGAACTCAATAACTAACACATTTGTCTGCAATCTGTTCATTGCAATGTGTCATTACAGATGGCTGTAGCATTTCAGGGAATGGGGCGTCCTTATTGAGGTTGGGGAATCCCAGTCTCCATTGTATGCAGAAAGGCAGTTTTCTTTGCCAATGTTATATATGCACGAAATAAACACATCAGTAATGTCCCAAGGAGATTTTAGACCAACAAAATCCCTCCCACTGAGGGAGTCTGGCCAAATCAGCTGTCTATTTTAGGCACCCAAGTCAAAGCTAAACAGGAGCAAATACTCCCACAGACACTGCAATTTCTTGTGCAAACAGTGGCTGAACAACTGGATAATTCTTGCCATTATTTCTGCATCGCTTCGGGTTATCAGGCACAGCCTCAGATGCTTTGCAGATTCAAACAAGATGCACAGCTAAATGTGCACGTTGCATACATCCATCCCGGGGCAGCAGCCATACCCCACAGCCACCGCTGGGGCACCGCTCTTACGCCTCTCCCTCACTCCATCAAAAATGGTTCTCAGTTCCACATCTGTATTATTCTTTATATAAGAAACTAATTGCTCCCCTAGCACACAAGGTTCCTCTCCGCAGTCATTAATCTCAAATAAGCGATGCTCACCTGACACTGTTTCCGACATATCAAAATTCCAATCTTCCAGGCCTGGAATACCTGACTTCTTCTCCCCTCTCACTAAAGGGAATCACAATTTATTTTTTAAAAGGCTGCATCCTCCCACGGAGTGAGGGAAAGCACGGTGCTGCCCGTGTGTGCAATATGTATCTTATAAAAGAAATTCTTTTGTCAAAGAAACCCACAAATTATAACCTAAGGAATAGAAATGAGATTGAGATCCCAGCTCAGATTTAGATGTGAACACACTGTGATCAAAGGTCTTGGAAGCCATCGTAGTTACACCCTGCTGCAATGATCACTGCTGCTTTAAGCATAAAGCAAGTGGCTTAGAACCTTTCACTGGAAACATTTCCAAAGCACTCGGGGGAGTTTGATCAAATATAAATTTTTAGGAAAATATATTTTTAATTTAAAAAAACATGAAATTAGGTTTAGGTCTTCTCTGTAAAAATAAAGGTTATAAATAGGTATCAACCCAGCCTATAAAAGCATGGGCCCAAGATATTGCCATGAGTGTGACCATAACTCAGTCAGTGCTAAAGCTGACTGGTGAAATGTTGCTGCACTAACGTGTTACTGTGTCAATGCTTGAGTTAAGCAAACGATTCCTACCATAAACAGTGCATATTTTCTATAAATTAGATGGAAGAACATCAAAATCTCTTATTACTAAAGTGCAAAACTCCTGTGATAAATTTAGAAAGTATTTTTCAATATTCCTATGGCATTAATCCCACTCTCTGCCTTTTCCATTATTACCATATTAAGTCAATGAGTCTATACCCAAAACCAGTGTCATAAGCCGAGTCAGCTGATAACTAATATGAATCATTTATTTCAATATCAGATGAATCAATATATGACCAATTTTTCTAGTTGTACTTATTCTCTGGTTAGAAAATACAGAGAATTTCAATGGCCATTTCAGAATCTCTTTATAAACTGAACACTGGAGATGATATTTTCCAAACCTGGCTGGCCTGTCTCTTCTAATTAATGATGTGGTGCACTGAAATAGATTGCTGTGTATTTTGCAGAGTGTTGCTTGAAGTTTGACTTGTCTCTCTGCCACTGGCTTCCACAGCTGTTGCCATGAAAACTCCGAATCATTATGAAAGAAAAAATAGATGTCGGCACAGTAGAATAAGGGCAGAAGTTGCAAATAACATACTGAGATATGAACATGCCTAAGTAAGAGTGCCATCACTGCTGTATACCAAAGATTGCTGCTCTGACCTTCGTCCAAGAGTATAAATGGCTGTCACACGTTCTTGTGCCATTTAATCCTCAGCTTTGAGCTCAGCTGCAGAATTAGCCACAGCACCTCTTGAATTTCTTTTACAGAGCTGAGAGCAATGAGTAATTTTGCAGGCAAAGCCGAGTCCAATCGGTTGAGAACAGCTTTTGATCACAGTCCCTTCTATGGGCTTTCGCTGGCTAAAATCCACTGACTCTTCTCTGGATACCTTGTGAGATGTCCAGTGGCCATAAAAGCTGTCAACTTCTATAATAACTACACTTATATGTATATCTATATGTATTTTTAAAGTGGATTTTATTTTTTATATATGTATACATATATATGTGAATTATATATGTGTGAATGCAGATTCTTTTGCCTGTGGATCTTTCATACATGGGCTTTGTTTAAATATGTCCAGCTGCAGAGCCTTGGCAAGGGGGCTGCTGCACAGCACAAGCACTAACTCAGTTGTCACTCTGGTTACGGAGCTTTTACACAGTGTGACATTTCTATTGATGGATGATGTACCCAAACATCATGTCTATGTAATAAAGGCATATAAGTGAGTAAGCACATTTCATTCCCAAACAAAAATCATGCCTAGGAGAACAAGAAATCAACAAACACATGCGGGAAGTGAGAGGTCACTGGAGCAAGCTTTTCACTTTAACCCTATAATTGCTGCTAAGCTGGAAAGAGCAGACACTGAGTTAATGCATGGAGAGATAAAGGTCTCCATTGCTTTATTCCTTCCCATCCGAGCCAACATGTACCAGGGATTTCTGATATTACAAAACCTTTTATATGTTAGCATGAACATGAATTTCTGAGATCACCAAAATCACCTTTCATTATAGCTTTAGCTTCTCCGGCATCAGTATACAGCAGAAGTGGAGCAGTGTTGCATTTGTAGCAGTATCCGCATGTCCTTTTTCAGCTCGTGTCTACTAGTTGTGTACAAACAAGTTGCAGAGGACAATGAGCTGTTGGATGAAACCTGCCCGTCACCCGCGTTACGTGTTGGGCAGCCCGACTGCTGCTTCTTCCAAGTCCTGGAGGGCTTTTCCACCACATGTTCATCTACCCTTGTGCAATCTGTTAGACTCCCACTTGGACACCATTGCTAGATGTTAGAGAGTCCTGATGTCGTCTTTGGCTTGGTTATAGGGAAAAGCTTCACACACAGCCAATGCCTATCTCATTTTAGGTCCAAACACCCTCAGGGCCTTCATATGGTCAGCCCTTTCCATTCCCAAAACAAACTGCTCCATGTGCTTCACAACTCTCTGTCTTTCCCATGATATTTCTTCCTGCAGATCCCATAGACACAGCCCTCCACAGCTGTCCTGAATTCCCATCACTACAGTTCACGTGCCCTTTTCTTTCCCTGTTTTCTGGCTCTGTTTCCATGACTTGCTAGGGAAGGGGAAGCTCTCTCCCCTTTCTCCATCAGCCCCTTGTCTTCCTCATCCTCATCCTGCTGGGAGAGGTGGGAAGGGAATGTTGACTGAGTGCAAAGCCCCAGAAAGCTCTCTGCAGCCATCAGGTGGCCCAGGATCCATAATCTGAGAAACTGGAAGGCAGAAACAAGCTTTCTCTGTTCTAATCCAGCACCATTTGGTGTTTTCTCTTACAGGCTGTTCTCTCCACCTCACTGCACAGAGAAAACACCCCAGAGTATCCTGTTCAGAGCCACTTCCTCACCCGGCGTCCCGCTGGATGCAGCTTCGGAAAGGCAGCCGAGTGGAGAGGCAGTCGCCGGGGATCGAGAGCCTGTGGGAATCCTTCCCAGCATATGGAGCGGCCTTGAGCAGCGAGCGCGGGCCCTTCCCGCAGCAAGTGGAAACTGGGCTTCACCTCCCTGTGGTCTCGCTGCGGTTTGCTTCCTTTGCGATATTATTTTTGAATAGCAAGCAGGAGCTCTGCATTTCTTGCTCTGTTTAGTAAATCCAATAACCAAACCTGGCCCACTTCTGGGTGGTCCTTGCAAAATACCAGAAAACCACGCCAAGGCCATGTGATATAATAATCATAAGGAACACACGGATTGCTTTGACAGATACCTCAAAATCTCTTTTTTTTTTTTCAAGACATGGGATGTTTCACCCAGTATGTCCATTCCCTTTGAGAATTTTTTCCCCTACTTCTTTTTCTCACTCACTGCCTTTGTTCTTCTTTCTGGGAAACCAGAAGCACCATCCTGGAAGGTGAAGGTCACTGAAGCTCCTTGCATGGCGTTAGGGTGGGCCACAGTGCACTACACCACAAGCCTTCCACATACAAGAGCTCATATTTGACTTGCTGGGCAGACTGGCTGGTTTCATGACCAAGAATAAGAAAGCAAGATGCGTAGAAGCCAGCCACTAAAGCCCAAACGTAAGCATGGTTTCCTTTTATTTTCCTAAACATTCTGTGGGCAGAGCTGGTGCCCAAGGACCTCTCTTGCTGCATGAGGCCAACTTGGATGCTGCCAGGTGACGTGCCAGCCCACACAGCCCTGGGGCTGCCAGGGGGCCCCGGAAGAGCCGCTGCCGCTCAGCCCCAAGCCCCCGTCCTCCAACCTGGCTCTCCACACCGACACAGCAGAGGCTCTTCTGCACCTCCCGTCTCCAGCACTGCTTTTGAGACATCGCGCACTGCACGACAGACTAACCGAAGGGCTCTAATCCAGTTCCCTTTGCTTCTGCACGCAGCGGGGTTTGCAGCCAGAAGCAGAAGCTGCTGGCAGATCAGCTCGCACATGAACTCGCCCTGCTGTCCAGCTGCTTGCAGGAGCAGGAGCACAGCGGGTCGCTGGCCAGGTCGTCTCCTTGCACACTGGGATTACCCCCAAGCACGCTCAAGCCAAAGGGAAAGCGAACATTGCCTCTCGTTGCTAGCTCAGGCCTTCCCCGCTGCCAGCCGCTGATGATATATTGCACATAACTAACACTTTGCAAAACTTTTTACAGCTGCATCGTATGTACACACAGTCAGTTCTGGAGCGGAGAGAAACCCAAGTCTCAACAGAAGGGAAGGACAGGCTGGCCAGAGAGGCAGCAGTAAATTCCTGCTCTGATACTGATCAAATTAATATCCATTTGGAGATTTGGAGTAGTAAAACTCTTGATTCTTAAGGGCCTGATCCAAATTACATTATATTGAGCTATTTGCTCCTCTCCATTTGTCTGTGGAACAGCGCCTAGTCGGGCATCTATGCTCTTATTTGTCACTGCCCTGATTTAATTAATTGCCATAGTATTAAAAATACTGGTTTAATTCATACTCACATTAATATTAATCATTCTTGTCTCTTTTCATAAACACAGGCCCTAATTCAAGTATCAGAATTTTGTGCAGCAGACATAGCCAGAAATGTGATGAAAGAGAATTTCATGATCAGAAGTTGGCTGATACAGAAACAGAATGCAGTAACGTGACTGGAGTAGAACAGCATGATTGATATTTCTCCTCCTTTGCTTCCAGCTGCTGTGACTGGTGTGAGATCTGTCTGGAGATAACAGCATCCTATGAAGGGAGCTGATGCTGGAACGGAGCAGTGAACGGGGCCGGGTATACATTCCCCATTTCCTGCCTGGCAGGGATATATGTTTCATTATATGGCTATAGTACTCCCTGGATGCCAGGTCCTTTCTATAGGACACCGTAACTCAGTTGCGCTCACGGAGATGCTCAGACAGGCAGGCACAGCCTGAAGCCTTCATCCTCGTGTAGCCTCGACCTTCCCCGCTCTGCATTCTCTTGCCCTGCCACCTTTGCCCAGAGCCCCCTCTGCTCCACCAGGATGTGGTGAAAGCAAGATGGGCCTCCTTGAGGGACGGAAAGTGGCTCTGTAGCTACGGGACCAGAGGGAATCTCAGGCAAGCTGAGCTCTGTCCCCAGTGCTGCCCATGCCCCTGTGCAGCCTGCGTGTCCCAGGTTGGCTTTGAATGGTCACCAACACTGAAAGGGGAACAGCAAATCAAGTTTAATGTCAAATAGCAAGACCAGGGTGCCAAAAACACCCACCACCAAATGACTGAGCTCCCATCTGCTGGCCGAGGCTGTGATTAACACAGCCATGCTGCTGTCCTTGGGCACCTCGAGTATGGCACAGTGCCCTCCCTCCTCCTCCTCAACAGTCCAGCTCCGTGCAGGGTTCCCAACACAAGGATTTAGTGTTTGCTCCCTCACACAGCACTGGATCGCACCAGCTGGGGCTCAGGGAAGGCCAGGACCAGCTGGGATGAAGGGGGCTTCCCCATGAAGACAGAGGGAGGTTTGTGCAACAGCAAAGAGAAGAGGTCAAATCCTTTATTAACAAAACCTGTGAGCAGTTATAGCAGACCTTGAATATGGGAGGTATAAGTGCAGCCATTAATATCTAGGGGAGTGGAGGAAGGAAGACAGAGAGATGAAAGCTGAACACCTTTCTGAACCTCAGCCAAAGCTTTATCAACAATATAACCAAGCGAACATATCCTGCTCAGTGAGACACGTATTCACCCTGTTTCATTACATTCTGTTCCGTCCTCAGTCATGATGGATCCTGCTGAGACTCGTGTTTAACAGCTCCTTCCTGGAGTGGCTCAAGCAACAACAAGAAAAAAAAATATTGTGAAAGTTACACCCCATTGAAACTGCATCCTAAAGGGACCCGGTGAGTGCAGTAATTACCAGTCTGACTATGAACACCAGGGCCACAGTTGGCTCAGAGGCTGCTGTACATTTTAGAATTAAAAAGGTCTCTAAGCAGACACGCACATAGACACACACATACACGCAAAAAAAAAGGAAATTAGGGACCAGAGAGAAGGCACAAGAGCAATTCATCATTCCTGATAAGGAACCATTAGGCTGCATTTTGATAGGAGCAGAACCTAGGGACGCCTGCCTTTCTAAGCTTACAAATGCAGAGTAATCCCCAACTGTTCTCAGATAATGGAAAACTGCATTAACCTTCTAATGCTTCCCAGCGACTCCACCACACTCACTCCCTTACAAACCTCTGCTACTTTGTGCATGTTCTGGGTGTCCAAATTCTGATTTCCACCCTCTGGGACCAACACAGAATGACTTGGTACAGGACGGCTGAATGCAGCCCCTTGCTATTTCGTTTTGAACATGATTCCTGGCTTGTTTTAGCACTTTGGATAGCCTTGACATGCTTTGACTTGCCTGCACCAAAAATGTAAACAGCAGCGCTAAGTGCAACAATTAACATTGTGTCTCCACAGATGTTTGTTTCCCGCGAAGGCACAAGGAATTCGAGTGGGGAGAAGCCGGGTAGGCAGCGGCTCGAGGCTAATGCAGTCCGGGGCAAACTTCCCAACTGCACTTTTATAAACAGCTCAAGCTGCTCCCCGTTCTGGGCTGATGTCACCGCTAACCTCAGAGCGGGCTCCAGCGCTGAGATCCATCATCTGCCAGATGCTCCTTTTACCCCAGCGCGTAGCAGGAGGCACCTTGGTAAAACAGTATGTGAAGGCAGCTGGAGGCTTAAAAAGTTTCAGCTTCATGTGAATGGAAACCAGTATGTTTGAGATTCCCTGGAATTTTCATGCAAACTGTCTCACCCCGGTCTGCAGATAATGCCGTCCAACCATTGTAGATTATAACTTCCAAACAGCAAGATAACCTTCATCATCAAGTAAAGGCAAAAATGCCATTAGCAGATAGGTGACTTAGCTCAATCTAACCATTTGCTCACCAGTCAGAATTTATGTCATCAGCTGTGATGAAATGAGTGTTTTCTTAGATAGATACGGCCGACTAACACAGCACAGGACTCGGTTGTCTTCAAAGGACTCGGAGTTTGCAGCCTCTTTAAAATCTCTGGCTGAAGTCAAACATTTGTCTTTCTTATCACTTTCACTCAAGGGATGTGTTTTTGCAATATTACATCAGGTTCATTTGCCCACAGAAAAGGCCAAAAGGTGAGGTCCAAGAGATGAGCACTGCCCTCATTTACGTGACAGTAACCCATCAGCTGTGCTGGAGCTACTCGGAGATTCCCGGGAAGGACTTGACAGTTCCAGTACACCTCTTATATCACCACTGGCAAGAGCGCTCTAAATCTGGCATCTTCCAGCTGAGACATTTCAAACGAGAGCTCAAAGTTGAGGTAATCAAAGAAGCAGCAAAGAGTTGAACCAAACAACGAATAACAATAGGACATTGACCTTGCTTCCCCTCATCAGAAAAATGTATTAAGCTTGAGTAATTATAAGTGCAGTGTTATTTTGTGTCTAAATCTATTTTGTCGGCACATTATGCCTCCACAGCATGCAAATCACAAGGACAGGATAAATTCTTTAACATATCACCTGTGCTTTCTCATTTTCTTCTCAAACAACTGCACCTCAGATGCTCGTGTATCCTCTTTTAAGCCCTTTCTGAGCCAATCCTGCATGATTCCTTGCAGCACTGCTCACATCCCTCAACAGATAATGAGACTCAAAGAAAATGTAATTAGAAGAATTAGATGCCTTGTGGAAAGCAGCATAGCAGAATCATTCTTCCTGAAGTCAAAAAGTTTTAAGTTTATTGAAGCCACACAGTCAGAAATTGGCCAACTGAACACTCACCAAAGAACTTCCATGTAAGCTGAGTATGATTTCACATGATAAAGAAGTACCTTCGGCTTCAGGTGGAACACTTAGTCATCTCTTATTATTCAAATATAGTAAAAGGTGACATTGTTCTATATTGCAATTATAATATATAGCAGAGATTGCTAAAAGAGTTTTATTTTCCTGCAGCCTCCCATGGGGCTCACAGATAAAACAAATGAAGTGAGTAATGAATGATCATGGGCATCAGCCCCTTTGGGCACAGGAAAGGCTGAAGGAGGCAGAGTGTTTTATTCAAGACATGCCTACAAAAACCTGAGCTGATCATTTGCTGCTTTCAACCAAGATAAACAAAACATGTCCATACTGTGCACATGCAATTTTTCACAATGCTACAAACTCAGCAGGTGACAGTCTGGGCAAGGGAACAGTCACTCTCAGTACACACATGCTGACTGGGTTTTAATACACAATTAATGTGGCACATGTGGATATTTTTCTAAGCTACATGTGTACTGGAGCATTTGAAATGCTTCTTACCTGAGGCTACCTGTGGATAACTACTGCTATTCTTTGCAGCTGCAAATGGCTTCAAAATGAAGGCAAAGTTCCAGATGAGCCTGAGGTTCAAACCCCAGCACAAGGTTCAAATTCTCAGCTATGTTGAGAATTCAGTCAACCTCGTTGTGCGTCTTGTTGAACAAAGAGGACAGTCTCTCATATTTGGACCCAGATGAACTGGGTTTTTAGGTCTACAGTTCTTTGGGCAGTTTTGTCAAGCTTGTTGCTGCACCTGGCCAAAAACCGTTCTAAGTACAGAAGATTCACCAGCTTAGCATGGTTGGGTCACGCTGGTGTCTGCACAGAGACATAAATGACATCAGCTCCAGCCAGGCACTTTTGCCACAGTGGCTCCTGTGATCAGAGACTTGACTTGAGACATGAGGGTCACCTAGGCAAGGCTGACCAGAAGGTTTCTGCACAGAAAAAGCTAAAGCAAAGCACCTCTAGGATTGTCCTTTTGGCCATTAGTAGTACTTATCAAATGCATGATTTGAAACACAAATAAAAGTAGCTATAATTCCTCTCTCTGCACTCCCCATCGTCAAAGAGCGTCCAAGGGCAGCTTGTATTCTCCACTCTTTTGTTAGCATGCTCTGAGTGACACTAGAAACCGTTTTTGGCACTGGCTGTTATCATTACATTCCCATAATTGCAACCCACAACTAGACACATGTTGGAAGCAGCAGTGGGAGGCTCCTCTAACACTATCTGACACTCACCGGAGAGTTTGTGCAGCCCCAGTCATAGGCAGCAGATATCAGCCCTACGTACTAACTATAGACGTGCTGAAACATTATCATACATGAAGGACTAATTAGGTGTGCTGGGCCATTAGCCATCTCTGAACATTGACTGATGAAAAACATAATTAATGGCAGCTTTCATAAATAGACTCCAGAATGTAGAATTAAATTGAAAGGAAAACAGCTGTTGCTAATGGAAATAAGGACCATTTCTTGATTAAAATATCTGCCTGTCTTTCCGTGGGAGTTTTCCAGAATGGTGGGATGGACAAGTGTAACAAGATCTGGGAACAGAGAATCTGCAAAGCTTTCTGCTGAAAAAGACATAACTTCTCTGGCTGATGAGTCACCATGTTTTCCTCTTAGATATTTTGGTATAGGAGGGAGCTATACAACTGCCGCCTTCATCTCACTGTCAGCGTGAATGGCTTTAATAACCTTGGAGATGAACCTTGACAGGAGCAAATCCAGTTCAGCCTTAACATTAGGTAAACTTCACACTACATGAATCCACGGATCTAGGAGCATCTGCATTCCAAAGGCACGCGCTAGGACCCTCCTTACTATCGCAGAGCTCTGAATCCAGCGCACAATACCTGAACAAGCCTTGCATTAGCACAGATAGTGACTTGGACACCAAACTCCACTAAGGAACCCACAGCTGAGTGTATTTCTCATGGGAAGCGCCACTATGGACTCAGCTGAAGTTGGATGATGTGAATGAAAGGGGCCAAGAGATGGGAAATGCCAGAATCAACATTTTTCAGGTTCTAAGGCCTTTCTCTCACACTGTCTGTGTGTGTAATGTCTTGAATCACGGGCCTGATTCCCAGGAGCCCAGCATGGTACAGAATTACTTACTCACACGTGGGGCAGCTCTTGGTGGATTTGCACCAGAAAGCTGCTGCTCTGTTGCTTTGACTTCATCATTCTTGGTCTTGCCTTGTTCAAAATGATAGATCTTTTCCATCACTCTGATGCCTGTGAGCTAAGCCCTGGCAATCCTATGCCCTGTGCAGTCTGTTGACAAGGAAATACATGCTCCATACCACCTGCGCCCGAGGAATGACGGCGTATGAAAGCCTGTGTTCAGGCTGCATTATCAGATTCAAAGTGGAAACTAAAGAGGGAGGAAGGTCTGAAAGATGAGCCAGCCGGGAATGCCGGTTGCTTTCACCTTTGATCCACATGGTGCTTTGATGTGGTATTTCAATCCATCAGACTACGTAACGTATCCTAGACCTCATTGCACCACCAGTGGATTTAAATGAGGCAGCAAGCCATGCACTTTGGCTACCAGTTCATGGCATAATTCAGCCCCACTTCCCTTCTCATTTCTCTTTTTGTTCTCTGCCTGCAAATCCTAATAGGAAATTCCCTCAAATAAATACGAAGGCTCTTGATGGCATTTCTAATGGATTTCAGGGAAGGGAAGCAGAAAACCACATGAGTATTCTTCTCCATTTAATGATTTTATCAGAGGCCCAGAACACAATTCCTTAGCCTGAGGAGGTTTGATTTTCCTTATGAGATGTAAATGCATGAGATTATGTGCAGATATAGAGCACTTGGGAATGATCTGCATAAAACAGTTCTTTCTAGTGATGTGCACACTTGTTCCTCTGGGGAAGGCAGTATGTGCACTGAATGCTGCAGCACGTTATTCCGGTGATCAGGAAGTCTTAATCTGCTGGCAAGGGCATGGATGTGAGATGCTGTTTGTACCACTGGCTCAGCCACAGGTTTGCCCCACCACCCTACCAAATCATTCAGTCTCCCTGTGCTGTGGTTTTCCCACCTGCAAAATGGGAACAGAGCTCATCTCCCTGGGCTCCAGATGGCCAAGTTGATGAGCCATCACCTGGGCAAGAGCTGGGCAGCGCCCTGTGGCTTGGTCCTCTCTGGAGTCAGCAGCAACAGCAGATTTATTTGGCTCCCATAGGATTATCCCTGCTTCTTCTTTCACTATCCCACTAGCACTAGTGTGAGCCTGAGCCCAAGATGCTTGAACTGCTTTCAAAGACCAAAACCTGCACCAGCTTTGCCCAACCAAGGAGCTCCTTGCCCTCATCTCCCTGTCTGTGCCTCCATCTCGGCACACACTGAGGGAAGTGCACAGCAGTACGTGTGCCCAAGCAATGTGCGTGCCAGGGCACACACCAGGCTGGTGGCACCACCAGGGCTCTCCCGCTCACTCAGTCCCAGCCATTTACACCCTGGCTTTATACTGCAAAGCAGGAACCCAGCCCTTTTCTCCCAGGCCTGGGCCTCAAGACGGAAGGATCCCATGGAGATAGGAAGGAGCTGTGTTGGGCTTGGATGCGGCAGCCCGAGGTGGTGGCACCTGATCCCTGGACACCCCCATCACTGGCAACTGGGGTGGGAATGGCAGCTCGCAGCCCCTGCTGCTCACACTTCACTGCAGTAAATAAAATCGCCAGCATAAGGTAATGCAGCAGACTGGGAATTGCAGAGGCTGAGGAACTGGTAGATGTTTGAGCTGCTCTCTCCTTGCACTGTGAAAAACAGAGGCTCCTACCTCACCATCCTGGGAAGATTTGGAAGGCAGCACACTACGTGAGCTGCGCAGGAAATCTGTGTCAGACCAGATCATCACAAAGGGTCAAATCTGCATCTCCAGTGGCTCCGGCCAGTGCTCCAGCCACAGGACAGGCCTTTTCCCTGGAGGAGCAGCCGGCTGCTGCTGGTCCTTCGGTGGCCACAGATGCTGCCTGTCCATGGAGCCACCTTGCAAGCGGCTGACTCGTGCACTATGAGGAGTGTTATTTTACCATTGTCTTTCTAAAGCCCTGTTGAAAAGTCTGAAGAATAGAAAGAAATCCATTAGTTTAAACAAGCACTCCCTAAAACGCCTGCAAAACAAGCCTGAAAAGGGAGCAGAGCTGGAGTCATTCTTCTTTGCTGCCTCATGTGCAGGGTTTAATTTCACATTATTCATTAATCTTTTGCTATTCGGTGCAAACAGATCTGTTTCAAGACACTTCTGCTACATAAACAACTAGAAACCCTTCTAGATCAGTGTGTGTGTGTGCATGTACCGAAGGGAATGTCATACACACGGCAGAGATTCCCATTTCTCTGTTCAGCTGCTATGCAAGAACTGACAGAAATTAGCACTAATTGTGTTACTTCATTGGGGCTCTTTTCAGCTTAGTTTTGCAAAATCCACAGGGGAACCCAACCAAAATTATCTGGTTCCTGGTTAAGAATAGAGATGGTCTCACAGTGGCAGTCGGGCAGGGGGCTCTTTACAATGACTGCTTTGAGCTGCACTGGGCAGCAGACAGAGGTACGTTTTGCAACACAGTCCCAGGTAGAAGGACTCCCTCCTTTTAACTAAGCAGGTGGTTGTGTCTTACTGACCCTGCGTATCTGCTCTTCTGTAAGACCATGCCAAGATCAGATATGTAATTATGGGTCCAAAATTATCATCCCTCTTTCCAGTTCTGTGCAGCTTGCTCTGATTCCATAGTTCTGCAGGCTGGGTTCTTCGTTGCAGAACTGGGGCCATTAGTTTTCCTAAACTATCAGCAGAGNCATCCCTCTCTCCAGTTCTGTGCTCACTCTGATTCCACAGTTCTGCAGGCTGGGTTCTTCGTTGCAGAACTGGGGCCATGATAGTTTTCCTAAACTATCAGCAGAGTTGCGAGAGGGGACGAATCCTCCCAGTCATGGGGTTTGAGCTCTTAGTATCAGATTTCTGTGCCACAGCTGCCATCTTGCTTAGGAAGAGAAAAGCGATCTGGAAACAGAAACGATGGGGAGGAAGGTGGAAAAGTGGAAGCAGGAGGGAAGCCCAGAAAGGTGTTTCCAAGTCTCTTTTGCACTTGCACAGTGCAGCTGATGGAGCCCAGAACAAATGTAGCTCCCATCTTGGATTCAACGAGGAATTCAACAAGCTGCTGGGGCTGCTGGGAGGAAGAAGAGGGGGCGACCAGCCATGAGTGCAGCACAGAGACGTTCTGAGCTGGAGTCAGAGCCAGAATAACTGCTGGCCAAAGCTGTCTCTGATAGACGGCTGCCAGAAGCAGCTCAGCATGCTGCACCTCCCCGAGCTCCAGCAGGGACGAACCCGGCCTTGCTTTGCCTAGCCCAGATAATCCAGCGTGATGGGACCCAAGTTGAGGAAAGCAAAAGGCCCTGCGGGCACTTGCCAATCCAACACGTCCGAGTTCATGAACTGCAGATGACTCTGGCCCACATATTTCATTTTCTCATTTCCCTCGACATCCCTGAGTGAAGCAAGTCAAGCGTGCGTTACCACAGAGCCTGGGAGACCATGGACAGGAAGGGATCAAATTTTCCGGCTTGGCCTCAAGCATGTCACCACATCAGCAGACAACTCCCTCACCTAATGCCAGTGTATTGTGTGTCACCTCTTATTTCACACACTGCAACCCAGGCCAGTGATGCAAGTCCCTTCTCCAGCCGGCTGACTGGTATTTATGGAGATGGAAATTACAAGGAAGTTGGGATTTGGGGCATGCAAGGGGCGGTGGTGGTGCAGAGCCCTTGCGACTGCTGGGTGGGATTCATCCATCGCTCCCGGAGTTCGTGCCAGGCCACTCAGCACATCCCCAGCCACAAGCCGCCTGCAGCTGCTTTGGGTTGAAGCACCAGAGAAGGGGGGAAAGCGAGGGAGGCTCTATCAGCTCTTCCCAGGGAATGTGGTCCGGTTCCTAGCACCTCATCTTTGGTCAGGAAACCTAGATGGAGATAGGCAAAGCTGCTGAGTGTGTGCAGATAGAATACCTCAAGAAAACACAGAGCCAAACTACATCCCATTAATTTCTCCCAGCCTAGTCTCTTCCAGCAGCGTACCACAGAGAAAGGCAGTTGGCATTTCGTCTGTTTTCTAGGGCCCTAGAAAGCTGAGCACTTGTCACTGTCACTTAGTGCTGAGCACTAAGACACTGTCATTCCCAAGAGCAAGGTAGTGCTGCTGCCTGGGAAACAAGCACAAAGATGCGCCAACCCACATTCAGGCACCCTAAATCACCCCAGGATCTTGTGCTCAAGGTTTTATGCTAAGTGCTCCAGGTGGCCTCTTCGACTGATTTGAGTAGAACTTGGTCCCTCAGAAGGATCGGACAAGGACAGATGGGAGAAAAAATTGTCAAAACAGCAGCAAGCTCCCTTGCCTGTTTCCCCATGTGTAAACTGGGTCCCCATAGGGAAACTGAGGCAAGGGAGCTTGCTGCTGTTTTGACAATAGCTTTTCTCCAACCTTGCACCATGTAATGGAAGCTCACAAACGGGGTACAAGTGTTTTAGAGACATGGGGACTCTGCTTTCTTAGCAAGAAAAAGAAAGGAAAAACAAGTAAGAGGGGTTCCTTGGAGCTGCTGCTCCACTGCTCCTTGCAAGCCTCTCATTCTGTTTGCAGAACAGGTCTGCTCCTTTTTTACTGTGATGCTGCTGCTCCTTGCAAGCCTTTCGTTTTGCTTGCAGAAGTGTGGTCTGCTCCTTTTTTACTGTGATGCTATTCAAGGCAGAAAGGGATTTCATCATCCCCCTCAGCCATTCTCAGCTGCACTTCTGGCCCCCTCCTTGCTCCACTTGGTCTAATAAACCTTTCTTTAGCCTGGTCTAGTTTCCTTCCTTGTGCTCTTACATCATTTCTGTACTTATCTCAGGTTCTAGCATTTCTTATTTCTAAGCACCTCTGAGAAAAGCAATAAACACCATTTAAGGCAGTATCTTGGCATAATATGTCAACTGCAGGCAGCAATCCTAAGTGACAGAAAACCAGTTTGGAAAACTAAGATTCCTTCATTCGAGGATACCCATTTTCTAGCTACTTGGCTACCATTCATTAAGAAAATCAATATTTAGAGTTCCCAATTCTACAGGAAGATCTAGGCCAAAAAAAAGGAAGATTCATTAAGTAGGAAACTGCTCTTCTGTGCCCTCTGCCGCTCCCCAAAGGCACTGAAATTAGCAGGGTCATTCCTTCTTTCCCTCTTTTTGCAGAACAATTTATTGCTAAATGCTATTCAGCATAAAGCAGAGTCAGACTATTTCTGTGCAAGATAGTACTCATTAGGCAGACCTTCTGAGAAGAAAAAAAAAATCACTATTCCAGTGGTCATTTTTATAACTTAATGTACAAATACTATTCATATTTATGTCTTTATTAGTCTGACTTGTTTCTTATGGTTATGAAAGACATCCTTCTCTGACAACAGTTGCTATTGCTGGAATGAATGTCTGATCATGGCCTACTGTAACACATTCTTCTGAATTGCCTTCTCTAATATGATTAGTTGAAAAGCAAAAAGTCCTTCTAATTTAGAGAGGTAAAGTCTTCTGGAAGTAGAACATTGGCTCTAATTAAGATGACAAGAACACAAGGCTCTGTTGCTGGGGCTACTGGAGTCCAAGTTTCTTTATCTAACAGCAGTGCGGGTATCTCGTTCTGTAAAAGTCTTCCTGCTCTTTCTGAAATTCTGCTGTTCTTGGGTAAACCATTGACTTCAGTCTCCTCATCAATGATTCCCTTGGGAACAACACTCTACGCTGACCAGCACTGAGCAGCTCCACATTCAAGTCTTATAAATACCCTGCATGACCTTGGTCAAGTCAGTATTGTTCTGTGACTTGGTTTTTCCATCTGTAAAATGGTCATAGTGAAGAATCCAGTGGTCTCTTGCCAGCTCCTACATTATGCACGCAAATGCTCACTCAGTCTCTTTGTGGCTCCTTGCCTCTAAAATATGAATAATAATACAACCCTTGTCTACTCATTCTGATTATAATATTTTTATGTATATGTTGCTTAGAGTATTTTGGGGCTCTGTCACAAGGATACAAACAAATTTTCCTCTTTTCTTTAAAAGATGACATCCCTTAAATGATGAGAAAGAGAAAACAACCAGAAAACAGAAATACCATAAATTCACACAGCTATTTCTGCAGACCAACACCTAGCCACTACTGTTCATCTGACCCCAAAATTTTAACTCAGCAAAATGCTATCTTCCAGGATAGGTAGGCATCCCATGTGGATTTAAAATCTTTGGGTGTAAATATAATATATATATATATATGACACAACAAAGCAATCACTGACAAATTTTGACATTTCACACTTAAATTTAAACACAGAGTAGCTTCACATGACCACTGGAGGGGTGATTAGGATAACAAAATCTGTAAATGCCTACACTGAGCAATCTTTTATCGTCTTTGCTATAACGGTGACCTGACACCATTGCTTGATATGACACAAAAGATTTAATATAGCACCCAGCTGAGGAAAGGAGCTTCGCACGGTATTTAATGATGAAGCTGTTCCATTGTACAAGAACCATTGGCATTATTAGAGTGTCCCAAGACTGAGACTGAGGCTCATAGTCTGTAAGTCTCACATCTGCCTTTGAACAAGGTTGTCTGTCTACTTATGTGTATGAAGTAGCTCAGAGCTGGCTGTAAAGAGCAATTTTTGAAGGTAAGAGTTGGCTGAAAAATTCCTGCTGCACTTCCAAGCAGACACAGCTCCCTGCCCAGCTTTATTACTTGATCCCACCTGGGCTTGACTGAGGTTCAGTGGCGGGGGACGGAGCACTAATACACTTGTAGGATCCATTTTACTGATCTTGAGGTGCAGAACTCAAGGGTAGAGTGTAGAGTGAGACATTTAGAGACATAAATTTCCTTCCTTTTCATAATTTAAATATCCATTATGT
Organism: Crypturellus undulatus; assembly: GCA_013389825.1. Classification (NCBI taxonomy): domain Eukaryota; kingdom Metazoa; phylum Chordata; class Aves; order Tinamiformes; family Tinamidae; genus Crypturellus; species Crypturellus undulatus. The sequence goes on from VWPW01012897.1 coordinate 59,133, forward strand.
GGGGTCTTTGCATGGTTATCATTCTTTGTCAGATGCTCTTCTCTTATTCATTAGATTCTATAATCTGCTGTTAAGATACCAGTAAAGTTAGATCCATATGAAAAGACAGCTTGTTTCCAGGAAAAGCAGGTTTCCAGGAACACTGCATAATGTGAACACAGTTTGAACCTGTCAGAAAAAAATAACAGCTCTCCTCTGTTTATATAATTTCCAGAGGGTGCATTTAGATCATAGGTCAGCAAAATAAAGAAATTATGGGCAACTATGTCTAATATTCTTTCAAGAAATTTAAAACACCCAGACGATACCTAGGGACACCTAGCATGATACCAAAGGACTAAAGATGTGTAAATTAGTCCTAGCCTCATCGCTCTGCCTTGTAGCACCATCTACAGAGAGAGTGGCAGCATCACATCCATTGCCAAAATTTGGGAAGCATTGGAATGACCAAAAAAAATCTTTCTTTAGTGGTTAAAACACTCTAGAAAGTGCTAGTCTGACAGCCTCGAAACATGAAAATCCTCTGCTACTGAATAATGGCAAGAACCGGGTCTGTTTTGCCATAAGCTCCTCAATTCACATGCAGACGGTGCTGCTCTGCCCATGACCAAATCGATCCGGTGCCTTTTGCCAGCCTCTTCTCTAACTTTCCTGCAGAGGAACCGCTCCGGCTGCCAAGTGCCCCAGCTGCAAAAGGATGCTGGGATTTGCCATGGCAAAATGCTCTTAATGGTCCATTAAGTTCTGAATCATACCTTCAGCACAAGCCAACTTTTCAGGCTTCCAAATATTGTAGTATTTCACCTCCTCACTCTATCTGCCCAATTACTGAGACACTGATGGCATTAGGGACTGACCTTCACCCGCGGCATGAGGCCTGTTTGCCCTTCATTTAGCCTCGACACCAAAACGGCGAAGAGGAGGAGCCGTCCACTAGGACCAGACTCAAGAGCACCATTAAAATCTCATTCTTGAAATGTGGCTATAATAATCTCCCCATTAAAAATAAAAGAAAATAAAAATAAAAGCCCTAGTTATTTGCCAAAATAGAATGTTTCTCTGAAATACAGAGTATTTTTGTCTTTCTTCGTAAGCCTGAGCCAAATGCCACTGTAGTAACTGGAAATTCTCACCATCTTGGACGAGCCTCTGGCTATGGGAGCCAGTGGGTGTAGGAATGTGCGGGCGCACACAGCGTTGCTGTTTTGTTGCTCATGAAGGACAGCGGCAAGGAACAGACATGAACAATCTGATAAGAGCGTGGAGGAAGACGTAGTAGTCCAAACAGCAACAAAACATCACAGTGAGCGCCAGCACCAAGGAGTAACAGAGCTCAACATTTTTGCAGTTCGTGTTTAGAAAAATATCCTGGGATATGGGCTGTCATAGGAGGCAAAAACTATGATTCCTTTAATGAATCAATGGATTGCTCTCTTAAAGGGCATTTGTGCAGCCTTGCTATGCCTGTAGGAAAGATATACCAGAACCTCATTCCTGCGATGGCTGAACATTTTCTCGAGATTTCCAGACTACACTTATTCATTAGCACACAGATTAGATCTACTAGCTTTTCTCTGGTAAGAAAACCAGATACTTGACAAAGTTGTGAGGTTAATCTAGCACTATCCTGTAATACGTATGGTGTATTTCGGCCCATTCCTATTTGCCAGCAGGTCTTGCATTATTCTTTCCTGCTAACTTTATCCAAAAAGTCTTGTACAGTGCTGGGATCAGTCTTACTTCCATCACTTTTCCGCTTTTTAAATTTCAGAACATTTTTTTTCTGCTCTGTAATTGTCTTGTGCTGTTCCTGCATTGATGCTGTTACTTAAACCTCTACAGCCAAAAACATACTTCACAGGCCTGTCCCATTTTGATCTCTTTGCTTTGTTTCACTTGGATGAAACAGTTTCCGTGCAATTATTTCCTCTATGTACATTTCCACTATATACCATATTTTCATTTATGTCTTGCCTTTCTCTCTCTCATCCCCTCTCCTTCTCTTTTGCACCTCCTGCCATGTGCATCTGAAGAACATTCTGCTGTTTGTTTTAGTTTCCTTTGCGAGGTCTAGTTCAGCCTTGCATTTGGCGAATTTCCCTTTATGCCTAAGATGTCGTTTTCTTTGATTAATCTCTTTTTTCCATTCCTTCCAGTTTCTTTGCTTATTCCTAATATCCACTTTGAAGTGGTTATTCACGGAGGTAGGTCTGGACCTCTTCCTTACAGAGTTTTACCCCTCCATATACAAGATCCAGATACTTTCAATACCCTTTGCTTGAATTCCAAGCCTGCCCAACCTTCGAGCCCTAAAAGCCGTTGAAGACCAGAAAGGGTCGGATATAAACTGCCGGTTTGGGCGCAGCAGCTCCGGGCACATGAGGGGATACAGCTTCTCCCCGGATTGACGCTCACTGTCCCAGCACACCCACGATTGCCACCAGCTCTCCCTGCGCACAGATCCGGGGCTGAAATAGCGCTCCGAGACCACTGCTCACGTGGGAAATTCCACTCGAGTTAGAGCCGCACAGGCCGTGCCAAGGGAAGGATGCAAGCCCATTAGCTGCAACGTTCCCATAGAATAAAAAAAAATGTTACGGTAGATTAAAAATTAGCATGAAGAAATGAAGTTTATACATATATTTTTAAAGCCCCTGTAAAGCAGCCAAAATGAAAACAGATTTCAGCAGACCACGAAAAATGAAGCGCGTGTGCTAGTGCTTGTAAGACTGGGGTTTATTTCCTTGTTAAATGCCAAGTTTGGGGTCTGTCCTGCTGAGGCAGAAGGGCTATTCAAGAAAACGCCTACAACAACGTCTCGTAACAGCAAAGCGGTACCTCTTCCTCCTTCTCACTGAACACATTCGCACAAGCGGGTCGATAAAATGAAGTAACATTTCCAGAAAATGTGGTTGTGATTGCAGTAACTGATCCTATCATATGTGTAAATATTATTATATACATATATATATATAATATAGATATATATATCACTAGCCTATAGTTTAGGCTAGTGATTTGCTGGTGACAAGAGCAGAGCAGCTGCCCTGCTGCAGCAGCCTGGACGTCTGGGACATCTGAGGACAAGGCACGAGTCCCACTCCCCATCACACCATCACACCCACTGCAGCAGCTTTAAATGACACAGAAAACCCCTTGCAGTCGGGATTTTCATCATTTCATAAAACCGTTTCGGCGGGCGCTTTTGGGTTTATTGAAAAGCCTCGTGCAAACGGGTCGTTGCTGTCCTTCCCCTTGGCTTTCGGGGTACCCCAGAACCTGCAGTATCAACGCGAGCAGGTCCTCCTGCAGAGGACATGGATAGCGTGATGGGAATGTGGGAATGCACGTGGGAATACATGTGGGAATGCGCACGGGGATGCACTTGGGAATGCACGTGGGAATGCACGTGGGAATGCGCACGGGGATGCACGTGGGAACGCCCGGGCTTCCCCCGGCTGCCGCGGAGGCGGAACGCTGCCGACGCGCGCGGCGGGCGCGGGCGGAGGCGCGGCGCGCTGCACCAAGCGGAAGTGAGGTGCAGCGCC